>WOUA01000023.1:0-69320 GCA_021397985.1 Sporothrix dimorphospora
CCCCCCCCCCCCCCCCCCCCCCCCCCCCCCCCCCCCCCCCCCCCCCCCCCCCCCCCCCCCCCCCCCCCCCCCCCGGTGTTAGTTTGGCTTCGAGCATGAGAACGAGACTGGGGACAGAAATTGGAATCGTACCAGAGACGGTGCCGATAAGTTGTTTCATAGAACCCATGAATCCGTTAGCAAGACCCAAGTCGCCAGGCTCGTTGACGAGGCCGTTGGCGACGATGGCAATGATGTCGACCCAGCCGGCGAAGAAGCCTGCCATGGTAGTGAACTGCAGCAACGAGTGGTTAGTCTGTGTATGTACGCTCTGACAACATGGGGCGATGGTAAACGTACGGCAATAGGGTAGTTCTGGGACATGTGGGTGGTTCCACCAATGGCTGCGAGGAACGCGAACAGACCGCAGCTCGCGAAAATAAGCTGCAGCCTCGTGTTGCCGATAACCTTCATCAGGGCACCAAAGACAACCTCGGCGGTAATCAAAGACAGGCCGGACGTGAGCGACATCCAACCGATCGAGATATTGTTCGTTGTGTAGGAGTATTGGATTTGTTGGGGCCAAATGATGGCCAGGGCAAAGTAGACCATCTGACCAATGCAGGCGACGGCCACAATCGCGAGGTAGCCGCCATTCTTCAAGATCTTTACCGGTAGGATGGGCTGCTCGAGCGGCATGTAGGTTTCTATCAAGGAACAATTGTTAGCTGGCTCTGAACTTGATTGTTATTTCCGTTTCGTCCAGTGTTAAATGGCTTGCTTACCGTAGAGGCCGAAAACAATAACCAAGACGAAACCGATCACCAAAGGCGCCACAACATGAGGATCGGTCCAGGGGTAAGTACCGCCACCCCAGTTCAGACCGAGGAGAATGAGGACCGACATGGCCGAGAAAATGAAAATTCCGCCGTAGTCGAGCTTGCGGAGCTCGGTCTTCCAAGTCCACTTCGTATGCAGGTCGGTCATGGAGGGCGGGAAGTAGCAGAGACACAACAACACCAATGCCGTCGCGTTGAAAATCACATTGATCATGTACACCCACCGCCAGCCGAGGGCGCTGTACTCGATCAGGTTGCGGGCGATAATCGAGCCAAAACCAGCAAACGGCAGGACGGCGAACGTGATAACGGCCTGGGCAATACCACGGTGCTTGTTCGGGACGAGCTCTTGGACGACGAAGGGATACGTAAGCTGGGTCGTGCAGGCCACGCCGTAGATCGTGGCACCGGCCACCAGCATGTTGATCGAGGTCGCTTTGGCGCAGATGGCAGCACCGACAACGCCGAACACCTGGCCACCGATGAGGAAATAGCGCCGGCCGAGAATATCGCCGAGGCGGCCCACGATGAGCAGGCCGATGCAAGTCACGACAATGCTAGCATCACTGATCCAGATGTATGCGGGCGAGTAGCCGAGGTCCTCGTTGATCACGGTGATGGCACTGGCCTAAAGGGTATTAGACGAGAAAGAAGAGGAGAACAAAGTTGAACAAAAAGAAAAATAGAAAAAAAGAAAAAAGAAAACTAAAAAAAAAAAAAAAAAAAAAAAAAAAAACAGAAAAGGCGGATGGCTGAGGATCCTACCGGAAGGTTAAAGTTGATGAAAAGCGCAGAGGCGACAAGAATGAGGCTAAAGAACGACCCAAGGAAGCGGAATGAGTACCAGTAGCCGGCGGGAATGTCGTTGACCTGGGCACCGCGGGCAGCAGCGCCCTCCTGGTCGGAGTCCGTGGTCGTGGTCTTGTCGGCATGGTCATATTCGACTTTTTCGCCGTTCTCGACTTGCGCAGTGTCGATGCCCATGGCTGGTGTTTCGGATGACAAAAAAGAAGAAAAAAAGAAGACAATCTTCCAAGGTATAGTGGTGTCGAGTTTGTTTGAGTGAAAAAAACAAGAGGTCGCCATAGCCTTATATATAATAAAATAGAGGACCACTCTAGATCCTTTTTTAATGTCTTCTTTTGTCCTTTATTTCTTTCTTTCTACGATGTATTTGTCTCCTGTGATCATCTTTTCCCTTTCCTCCCCGCCGAGATCTTCTCCAGGTTGCCTCAAGTCCGTCCCCCCGCATACCCCATGGGGTTTTCGACCATCAAAACGCGAAGTCGTACTCGAGCGGATCATTAGTTTGGATCATTAGTTTAATCATCAGTCCTTTGCCAAGGGCCATAACCCCACCGTTTCTCTTTTGTGAACTCCTTTTCACTTATCTACCACACATTTCTACGCATTCATTTCCCCTTTTCATCTTTCTTCCCTCTTTTCCCTCCTCCCCTCCCTCCCTTTCGAGCTAATGAATCCGGGGCACACGCATTTCGATCTCTACGAAGGAAAAGCTTTCCCCACACATGGAAGCTAAGATGCTCGCCCCGCTTCTTGTTTCCTTTGGCGCGTCCTGTGCCTCTGTTAGTATCCCCGAGTGGCCGGTACTGATTCGTCTATACCATCCTGTGACGGATTTCGTCCATATGGTGACTCGCCTCGTCAGATATTGACGAAAGCAAAAGGGAGAAATAATGTGTTTGCCAGGGTGGCCGTACCCACTGTGGTCTTAGCAGGCGTGGCTTCGTTCTTTTTCTTCATTCATGTCAGACATACGTGTAATGATCTCAAAACAAGAAAAAAAGATACCTTTGTTTTTACCTTGTTCCAGTGTAAGGTGAGTGATAAAATGCCTCTTCGACGTATATATATAGAACAGAGTCCGAAAAAAGACAGATTAAGGAGCTGAGTCGGTTGGAATACGACGCGGAAATTCACAAGCGACACCCTCAAAAGTCTGCTTTGACTTTTTATATTTTAAAACAAGCAATTGCAAGCTAGTGGCCGAAAAAGAGGCTTATGTGCTTTGATGGAATGTACTGTGCTACGTGGTAGATGCCCCGTCTTGGCGATGACCAGGCTCAACAATCTGTCTCATTCACGCACAGAGGTAGACTAACGACTGAAATTTACCACACAAGTCGGTGCTGACTACTCCGTATGCTGCTGCTGCCGTATGCAACCGGGTACGTGCACGCGGCCGAGGCGGTCGTCGAGAAGGTTGTGGACGAGGTGCGCGAGGGTGGCACGGCCGCCCAGACGAACGACAAGGCGGACGCGGCGCTGCGCAAAATTTAGGCGTTCCTGAGGACACTTGGTGTCGCCGCGGAGTGGCAGACGCTCGAGGTTTCACGCGCTGCTCGACCGCAGCCGGGACGATCGACAACAAACTAGCCGACGCCTTTGTGGGCGACGTGGGCCGCGCCCTCAAGGCGCTGCTGACGGACGCAGCCTGTTTTTCAGTAACGTCGACGCGCAGCTGGTGGCCTTGAAGAAACAGTCGTCCGACTTGGGGTAGAAGCAGCACTCGTCTCCTTCGTCGACCGCTTCGTCGCACCCAGCGAACATCTGTCCGCGACGTGTTTCGACGCGATTAGGCTACGACCACACTGCACGCCGTCACCAAGGACCACGACGTGGCTAACCTCCTAGCCACAACGACGCGCATCACCAACTTGCAGTGACCGGCCGGGACGTATGCTAGCCGGAGCCGCTCAGCGACGCCGGCGCCGTCTTTGTGCCACAGCAGCTCGTCGAGGCCATCCGCCGCGTGCTTATCCCCCGCCTCGAGGTAGTGTCCCCAAACGTCGACCTGCTGCAGGAGAACCGCGTCCTCGAGCCCGGCCGCACCGTCCACCACTCGTCGTTCCTGTCGCATCGCCTCGTTCCACCTTGACAAGCGCGGCATACAAATGCGCCTCGTGCTGGCGTGAGGAGTCCGTGGCGGCGCAGGACCACATCGGAGCGTACGAGCAGGGAGGTTGGCGCAACGTCAGCTTTGACGTGCCAACGGCCGTGGGGTAGGGGTGAATGACGTGTTGGGAGAAAAAAAAAAGCCCTTTTTGTGTCTCTTTGTGATCATCTACGTTCGCCGTTTGATACTTCAAGTCCACCCTTTTTCATTATGATGTACAACAATTCACATCAAAACACGACATATACAATACAAATCCATCGGTGATGCAACCATGAACTTTTCCCATCCGTTTTGCGGCCTCTGGTATGTTCCTCGTTCATGGTATCGCGTGGTAAATTCCACGCCTGCACCCATTCGCTGTTGTCCATCTGCTGTTGTCGCTCTGCTTTGTTGCAGCTGCTTTGTTGTTGCTGCTGCTGCTGCTGCTGCTGCTGCTGCTGAAGTGTAGTACGCAGAGTGTTGACGCAGTTGCCTTTTGGCCCAGACTCATAGACGAGCTGTGACAACCGATGGAGCTGGGCCACGAGTGGAAAATGATTTTGACTGTTGACAAGGAAGAGAGGGAAGCTATTTGGAATGAGTAATTAGCATAGCAGAAAGTATGGTAAGAAAGATAGTCGCTCTTAAATGGATCTTAACATTGAACATGACTTGTGATAATGTCAAGTAATTCATTGTTTTTAACCCACCCCCCCTGTCTTTATTATTTATTTGCATTTTAACATACAACCCGAAAAGCGTCATCAAGAATTTCCTTATTTGGGGTGCACCTTTGCCGTCCCTCACGACCGCTCCTCCGCTGGCTTATACGGAGTGGAAGACTCCCCAAATATCGTCTGGCCAAGGAGTTTGAAAGGATACCGACATCGCTGTAATGCGGCCGCCATAAGTGAGGGTAGATTGTGTTGTCTATGGGAGAAATCCTGTGTAAATCCATAAAAGCCCCATCTCGTTTATCTATGGAGTTGCTAAATTGTGTGTCATGTGAAAGTCACTGGATATGTCATGTGACTTGGAAACACCATGTTCCTTCCGACATGCGTTCTTTAGTAAGTTACTATTTTTCTTATTTGCACATCGCAAACATGGAGCGCCTTGGCTGGCTCTGGACCCTGTTTTAGTGTGGAAGACGCCAGGCCTAGGCCAGGCGCCCGAGGCGTCCTTTGGGGGCTACGACACGCTAAAAACACTTAACGCGTCCCGGACAGGCTGCGCGATCCACTGTGAAGGAGGGCCTGGCGGGTCCGTGTGGCCGTTTGCTGGGTCGTTCCTGCCATTGACGGCGGGAAAGTGTCGTGTCTCAAATGTGCAAGAAGAAAGAGCAAGGGAGGCAATGGGTGAGGACTGGCAGTCGGAACGTACGGAGAATCAGATGTCGGATGGCCTCGATCTGGCTCCTAAGGAGTATTTTGGGTTCGTTTGCGGCGTTTGCGTCGTTTGGGTGGCCTTGGATCGCCAGGAAGGGCTGCAAAGGGCTGGCCAGGCAATCTTGTTTTCGTGGTGCGCCAGGCCTTGCCAGCTGCGCCTTCTGCTTTCGTCATGGCCGAGATGAGGCTGTAATTTTACCTTAAGCGCAAGCAAGCGTTATCTTTAGGTGCGTGGTGTGCCTTCCTTGGACACTGCCGGTCGTGCCTTCCAAGTAAGACCGTCGTATCGCCTTTGCATCCTCCATTTCTGATTTGTCTTTTGTCTATTGTCTTTTTGTCTTTTGTCCTTTGTCCTCTGCATCCTCCATCTTGCCATCCCATCCTCCACGTTTGCCTTCAATCCGCCTTGCGCAGGCTTGTTACCACCACCAACAAACCCCCGCCCATCACCGCGCACCGCCCACACCGTGCGCGCATCGTTTTGTTAGCCGCCGTTTCATTTCGTTCCGCCCATTTAGTTCTGCTTTTGGCGCTCGCCGTCCCTGCGCCGTCTAACGCTTTTCTTTTCTGCCAACCCTCGCTATTCTGCCACACTCTGCCACACTCTGCCACTCTGCCGCCACTCTGCCCTTTTCTGCCCGTTCTTTTCCCCTTCGTCTTTCAGCCTCTGTTGGACCAAAGATCCCCTCCTCCATTTCGATACCAAGTACGGCGTACGTCGTACTTTCGTCGCTCTCCTCTTCTCCTGTCTTATACCCCATCATCTGCCATCATCAACTTCTCTTCCTGCACGTTCCGTCTTCACTATCACCCCCACGCCTCATCTCCTCGTCCCTGTCCTCCTCTTTCGCTCTCTTCCCTCGTCGACGCTCGACAATCTCGCCTGCAACCGAAACACCCACAAAACGCCTGCCCTCACCAGCCAATCTCGGCCCGGCCAAGTCTCACGCGACCAGCTCCAACCCAACCACAGACCACCCTGCAACGGTGCTTCCCTACGAGGCTTCGTCCACTCACGTCTGCCGGTCCGACCAAACCCGCCCTTTTCCTCTTCTCGCTCGACCTCTCAATGGTTACAGAGCCACTTTGAATCCGAGCCCAATTGCCCAGCCCAATTGTGTTTGTAAGGCCTCACCAACACCACTGCAGAACGCACCGGCCTCGACGGCATTTCATTCTCGCATTCTCTTCTCGCATTCGTTCCGATCCCAATTCGCTTCCTTTCTCTCTTTATTTCCCGACCGATACTTTTATCGACGTCCCGTTCGCCTGTCGCGCCGATCCTCCGGCCGCTGGCTATGGTATCAAACGGCCTGCATTGAAAGGGCGACTTTGATTCAGGACCGGCTCCTCATCCGACTACACCACCTCCCTTTTCCGTCTCCGAGAAAGCCGGCAGGCTTGCATAGCGCATGGGCTCCTCCTCAGCCATGGACTCGCGGACAGAGCCGCACTCGCCGGAACACGCCGACGACGACAACCGCCCTGCTACACCCCTCTCCCTCGATGCTCGCGCTCCGCGACCGGCCCGGCTCCTGGTGTCTGCAAATGGTGGTCACAACGCCCACAATGCACACAACAACGCCATCCAAGCCACCGTCGACCTAGCATCCGTCATGACCGTCGCCTCCAATCCTGTCTCGCCAGGCCCCTCCAGCCCCCCACTTCCACAAGCCCACACACAAGACTTTGTCCCACCAACTCGGCCAAGCAGCACACCCTTCCCCCAACCTGACCAACGAACCGACGACCTCCGATGCCTCGGATGCCCGGACGGCATGGAACATGATGAAGACTACGACGACGAGCACGATGAGCCCATGGACTTGGACATGGACATGGACATAGATATGGACAGGCACATGCACGAGGCCGGCTTTGCTGCTGGGAAAGCGGCTGTGCAGCAGGATATGCCAGGCAGTCCCCGGTCGGTTGCAATGGATCTGTTGGACCTGGACTCGCTTGATAGGGAGGGCGAGCCGGACATTGATTACCTCAAGCTTGCATCGTCCAGCATCGCCACTGAGTCTCAAGACTTGTCCACGGTGATGGAGGTCTCCGCGATGCCCACTACCCCGTCGCTCTCACCCATCTCCACCGTCGCCACGTCCCTCGGCAGCCCCGATTCGCACTTTGATTCCTATCTCGAGTGCCCCCTCCACGGCCCTGCCAGCAAAGATAAAGAGCAGCAGCAGCAGCCAGAGGCAGCAGCAGCCACACCCTCGAAACAGCAAACACTCTTTCTCCAAGACCTGCCCATGGAGATCCAGCAGCTGATCCTGGACCGCGTCTTTGATTGCCGCGTGTCGCCCATGACCAAGAGCTGGCCTGACAAGCGGTTGACCAAGATGGCCAGCTTTACTCGCGTGTGGCGCACACTCGTCCAGAAGCGCCTGTACTGCCGCATCAAGCTCAAGGCTACCGGCCTGAACTTGTTAAGTACACTCGCCCACTTTGACCGGTACCCGCACCTTCGATCTTATGTCCGGCATGTGGAGCTGTGGTTCCCCGTGTTCCAGCCCAAGGCGGCCCCGCCTGCTCTGTCCGCCGTGTCGACGGCGCCGACCATCACCCTGGACGGCCTCTCCAACGCAACGTACACCCTACCAGCGAACAACTGCTCGCTCGAAGAGGCCTTCTCTGTCCTCAGCACGACCTTCCCGGAGCTGTCCGTCCTCACACTCGAAGGCGGCGAGCGCAAAAAGGCACCCCAGGTCCGGCATTTTGCGCACGAACGGTACGAGATCTGCCACGAACCATCAGACCCAGCCGACCTTGTGGAATCCTCCTCCGAATTTTTGGCCGGGTTGGACCTGGCTCCCTACCTGCCCCAGCACACGCTTCCCCAGGTACGGACGGTGCGGACGCTGGTGTGCAAGGGCCAGTGGAACCTGATTCGCTCGGAGCAGGACTTCCAGAACATCGTGGCCGCCCTACCGAACCTGCACGACTGGCAGGCCTCGTACAGCAAGCCCAAGTCCAAGAGCTACCTCACCATGGCCACCATCCTGCCCCGCATCCCCCCCACCACCAACCTGACGTCCCTGACCCTGTGCCTCGAGGGCGACTACCGCCAGGAGATTTCGTTTCCGCCCTACTTTTTGAAAGTCATTGACAAGGTCCACTTTTGCTCGAGCCTCGCTGAGGCCACACCGGCCCTGCAGCACCTGTCCTACACGGGCCGCGTCTGCCGTACGTTTTTCGATGTCGCTGCCCGCCTCGCTGACCCCCGCACCACGCGCCTCAAGTCGGTCGACCTGACCGTCAAGAACTGCTGCCGCCACGTCAACCACTGGCACGAGTCCGGGTCGGGCGTCACCGACCTCAACTTTATCCGCGCGTTCGAGGCGCTGGTTTTGTCGGCCGTGCGGTCGCTGGGCCGCCTCAGCAAGCTGGGGCACCTGCGGATTCGCTATGTCGACCTCGAGTTTCCCGTCCCGCCCCTCAACCCTTTTTTCCTACTCGACAACGGTTACGCTTCGGGCGTCTGGAGCGACACCATTGTCTCGGAGCTCAACCGCGTGCGGCCCGACGTCCGTTGGGAGGAGCTGTCCGAGAGCATCGGCGAGCGCACGCTGAGCAAGGACGGCCGCCTCATCATCAATGCCGAGTTCCCCAAGAAGCGCGTTGTCTCGCTGAAGCTGAGCAACTATGCCTTTTTGGTGGCCCTGGCGACGATGTAATCCGCATCTCTTGTACCTTTCTTTGCATTTCCTTTGTCACCCACCATATTCCCATTAACCCGTTCTTGATTTTTTTTTTACGATTCCCCCTCCTTTGACACGTAGCTGTTAGGTTTTTATGGCTTTTGTTGCTGTTTTTTTTTTTCTTTTGTCGAGTTTAGCATAAGGAAGCATGGCGTTTAGTTATTTTATAGGAAAATTTGGGAAAAAACACGAGTAAGTGTTTTGATTTGATGAGGCCACGGGGAACAGAGCGAGGGAGAGACTGGATGAGCCGCGAAATCCTGGTTGGTTTCCGGCCGCTGTGTCTCCACCCGATCATTGCTCTGACGCCTTTTCCAATTTGTTTCTATTCTTTGTTTTATTTACGTCGACGAGAGAATAATGAATGTGTCAGTGGAATACGAGCAAATTGGACAGAAGCCGAAGCAAAAGAAAAACAAAACAGCATGGACCATATGTGACAAAAGCGAAAGAAGCAAAGCGAATTTATTGGCCCCGATATATTAAAAGTCCTTTTATTTTAGAGCTCAGCTGCATTTGAAATGCAAAAACAAAAATGTCCTTTAAACTTTGACGTAATGTTCAATGCGTGAACAAGTGTCGTACAACTCTTCTTCCTACATTGTCAAAGGTTTTGCACGCCCGCCACGTCGCCCACAATCACGCCCAGGATCCAGCAGTTGACCAAGAAGAACCCCAGCGATGCCAGCCACAAACCGGGAACGAACGTGCTCTGCCCTAGGAACTCTAGGAGGAAACCCTGCTGGAGCCACGCTGCCTGACCGGCCACCCAGAGCACGAGAGCAAGCACACCCTTCTTGGGCGACTGCACAAATGACGACTGCGGCAGGTACACGGGCAGCAGCACCATGTACCACAGGAAATACTGGCTCGTGCAGACCTTGTTGAAGGCGACAAACGCAAACGTCTGGGCCAGCAGCGTCGTGGGCAGGTCCTTTTTGGCGAGGACGAGCGGGATCAGGACGGTGGCGAGGAGCAGCTGAGGAGCAAAAGCAAGGCTCTCGATCGGGGGGAGCCAAGAGCCGGCACTAGATGCTGTGCTGTTCGCCGAAAACGCGTCGGTGGCCGCCGCTGCCGCCGACGACAGGTAGAGCTGCGTGTTGTAGGGGCTAAAGTTGTGCCGGTGGTCGATGCGAGTGACGTGATGGAGGTATGTGTGCTGGAGGAAGGGGAAGCCGTACCTGGGCTGTTAGCAAGAGTCGCGGAGAAGACAGAGTAGACCGGGGGAGAAGTACGTACAAAGAGTACATGACGAGGTTGAGCCCGACAAAAGTGGCCAGGCTGGCGAGTGTGAGCTGCAGCCGCGCCGGCGTCAAGAAGGCGAGAAGGGGGTGCGCTTTCTCCGCCTTCTTGCCAGCAGCAGACTGCCTCTTCGTTACCCTGATGGGTGCCCGCACCGTGTTTTCGGCATCCATCCACCACACAATGGCCGGTGCGTAGATGAATGGGTAGATCTTGAGGTGTACGCCCGCGCCCAGTAGCAGGCCTGCCAGGAGCGGCTGCCGCGCCACCTGCACGGCCCAGAGGAGGGCTGCCACCAGCGCGCCTAGCAGACCCTCGGCACTGCCGCGCGTGCTGATGGCGGCGACCATGGGGTTGAGCAGCCAGACGCTGGCGTAGAGACGGGCTGTCGCCGCCGTCGCCCACGCCGCGGCAGCGGCGGAGGACGACGGCGACGTTGTCACTGTCGTGGACAGACGCTCCCTCAACACCCTCTCCAGCAGCCACCCCGCCACGAGGTCCGCCGCCGCAAACAACACCTTGCCGGACGCAAACAGCAGCACCCCCAACGGGCCCGTGGTCTCGCCCCCACCCCCGGCCGTCGGCAGCAGCAGCCACGCGAGCAGCGGCGTGTAGCGGTACGTCTCGCGGTCGTAGGGCGAGCCTCCACCGCTGCCGCCGGCGCCGCCTTTGGCGACAAACCGCGCCGCATCGGTAAACACCAAGTAGTCAATGTCCGTGTACTTGACGGGCGAGTTGGCATCCTGCCACAGGCCGTAGACGAGCAGGACGATGCGCAGCGCGGCGGCGGCGCCGTAGACGGCCGCGGCGCTGCCAAAGAAGGCGTTTAGCCGGGAGGGACCAGCCCCAGGTGTGCTTTGATTCACAGTTTGCGCATCGCTCTGTTGCGTCTGCAGCTGTTTCTGCCGTCGCGTCACCGGTGGTGATGCCATGGCGTCTCTGGTGAAGGTGATGTTGGATGTAGATTCGAAGAAAGGAGCTCTTTCGGGACACACATTGAAATTGCACTAAAACTGCAGCGGCTCAGGGCGAGCTTACAAGGGTTGTTTACTGTGGGAGTGTGGGTACCCGATCGAACAAAATAGTGGAGACCTGGACTCTGGGATGGAAGAATGCCCCACATTTTCTCTCGAGCTTTCCTGTGGAGGAAACTTTTCTGAACGACGTTCGTTCCTTCCCTCGTTTGCGACGACAAGAAAGGTCACGATCCCACGGTTTCCACCCATTGACCCTCCGGCCCCATTTTCTCGTCTTCATCTGTACCGGAATCATCACCCTCTTCGCTTCCACCGTCACCCCCGCCTCCACCACAACCATGGCCCCCGAAGGCAAGCGTCGGTGGGAAGGCAACGGCGCCGCCAACGACTCGCCCGATCATAAGAAGATGGCCCGGCGCGGCGGTCCTACCTCGACCGGGCCTCCGCCCGTGCCCACCGTCCGCAACGCCTATACGCCCATGTTTGAGCGCTTTCGCGACCACCTCGACGCCCACCACGACCGCCGCGAGCGCATCATCAAGGCCTCGCGTGACATCACAGCGCTCAGCAAGAAGGTCATCTTTGCGCTCCAGCGCGTCCGCCGCATCCACACAGAGCTGCCGCGAGACGTGGACGGCGAGGTGACCAAGCGACTTTCGGAGATTGGGCGGCTGCTGGCGGGCATCGCGCCCGAGATGCAGGGGATCAACCGCGGGCGGTACGGGCGGATGCTGTTTGGGATGGAGGAGCTGTTGGAAGCCTTGACGTTCCTCTACTACCTGCGGCACCAAGCGCTGCTCAGCCCCGAGGCGGCAGCGGAGCAGGTGGCGGCGTTGTGCGTGCAGGGGCGGGGCGAAGCAGCCGACGGCGAGGCGGCGGTCATCCACCCCGACGACAACGAGTTCTTGATGGGCGTGTTTGACCTGTCGGGTGAGATGATGCGGTTTGCGACGACGTCGGCGGCGCTGCGGGGCGAGCTGGCCAGTGATGGAAGTGAGGGTGATCAGCAGAGGACCATCGTCGGCGACATGCAGGAGCTGGACAGCTTCTTCCGAATGCTGCCGCAGCGGCACGACAAGTCGTGGAAGATAAAGACGCAGACGCTGCAGACGTCGGTCCAGAAAGTGGAGCGGCTGGGCTACGACCTGCGGGTGCGCGGCAGCGAGCGGCCCAAGGGCTGGATTCCGGACGCGCCAGAGGCCGGCGAGGGAGGGAGTCCTTGAATTAGAGTGGTGAGTGTACTTCAGAAAAGGGCATCATAGGGTTACGGCGTTTTGTTATTTGGTGTTTGTCTGTGGACTGGGCACTTTTATTGTGTCTTTTTTTATTTTCACGTCACTTCTGATACCTGTCCGCATTATGTTATGGATTTTACTTGACCTGGCTGGTCTTTTATTTTATTTTCATTTTATGTACAAATGATGGAGCGAGCCCTTTGACAGACTTACATCCCATCAACGAAGATACATTTACACAACTGCGAGACTCAGAGATAAAGGAAACCTCTTTTACACCAATATCAACAGACAGCCATCTGCTCCACAACCTCACCACCTACGACAGAGTCGGCGGGGTCCAGTCGACCCACGAGGTCAGGTCGACGGTCGCCGACGACTTCTCAACGGCGCCGGGCGCGGCCCCGCTCAGCAAGAAGTGGTTGATGTACGTCGTCAGGTCGGCCTGCTGCGAGCTCGGGAACATGCAGTGCGAGTGCCCGCCCACCAGCGAGAAGCCCATGTTGTTGGGCACGCCCGCGCCCTTGTAGATCAGGCGGCCCGCCTTCATGCAGCCCGTGGTCGACACGGGGCCCAGCCAGTCAATGTCGTTCTCAATGACAAACAGGCCGCGGGGGGCCGTCAGCGCCGCCAGCATGTGGTGGTCCTCGGGCATCGTGCTGGTCTTGGAGGTGTAGCTGTTCAAATTCTTGGAGAACCACACGTTCTCGCCCACAATCTCGCCGGCCGTCTGGATGTTCTTGCCAGAGCTCTTCTGGGAGTCGGAAATGCGCCAGCAGGCGGCGCCACCCGATCCAGACTCCTGGGGGAGAGTGAGGGCAATGCGGTCGTTGAGCGCGCCCACGATAAAGGCACCCTTGCCGTTGCGGGAGCAGCCCGTCACGCCCAACTTGGTGGTGTCGATGCCCGACGTCGCATTGACCTGCTCGAGCGCGTCGATGAGACGGCCCACGCCCCAGGCCCAGGCTGTCAGCGCACCCGCGCTGTGGCCGGCGCCGAACAAGGTGTAGAACTTGCCCTGGCCGCGCGACGAGCCGGACGCCTGCGACGCAAAGCCGTCGTTGTCAAAGTTGATGGTGCCGACCGTGCCCGGGATGGGCAGCGAGGAGCCGCCAATCGTAATGATGGCGGCACCACCACCGGAACCCTTCTTGATGGTCGTGGTGAACGACACCGACTTGCTGCCCACGGTGATGTCGACCTTGAGGCTGCTGCCGGTCAGGGTACCCTTGACGCTGTCCGGAGGACCGGGGAAGTCGCCGAGTTCGTACTGCTGCAGGGCCTTGCTGATCTCCTGCTGGCGGCAGGCCCACTGGTCCTGGGTGGTGACCTTGGTGCCGCTGGAGGTGGTGAACGGGTCGGGCAGCTTGGAGTTGGAGACGGCGGGGATCGAGGCGGGGACGGTGCAGGCCTGCTGGAGGCCAAAGATCTCGCGGGCAGGCAGAGCCATGGCCGAGCCGGCGAGGAGGAGGGCGGAGACGAGGTGAACCATTGTGGCGGTTGTCAAGGGGACAGAAATTATGTGGTGTTGAAAATGAAAAAAAAAAATCAAAAGAAGGACGTCACAGACAGGAGGGAACTGTGGGATAAATAAAAGAATGACAGGAGAGAATCGGCGTCCGTGCAAGAAATGGAGGCTCGTCAAGGGGAAAAGAAGGGAAAGGGGAGACGGGAGATAAGAAAGAGGGAGAGGAGGGGATGTAGAAGAGCAACCGGTCTATATATTCGGGGGTTCTTGCTCAGGAACGGATGTCAAGGGCGCAGGAAGGAAGCTGGAAGAACCTACCAAGGGAACAAGGAACATGGCACAGAACGCGGATACAGATGAAAAGAACATGGGACAGCCAAAGAGGGAAATGCTCGTGACGCCAGGAACGGGACGATTGGCCGAATACCCCTGGCTCAAAGAGAGGGACACGCGGAGGCAAAATGAGGGTAGGGATTGATATGGTGGATATTGAAAATATTGGAGATATTGGTTGTCTTCGGCTGATGGGAAACCAGTTTGCGGGTGATATCAAAGGCAGATGGAAGGGCTCCAGGAAACGACGACTGTGTGCATGGTGGGTTGTCAGTCGCGGTACGGTGCTTGGCTGTCCGTGCATTGTTTATATCAAGAGAGGTGTGTTGTGTCGTCGTATTGTCCTGTCCTACATTCTCAATTCACGGTCCTTGGCCTTGTTCTTGGTTCTCGGATGAACTCTGCTATCTCTACGTTTGTAACTTCTCCATCATCCCATCTCTAGCATCATCTCGTCGACTCTTTATTTGTCTTGGCTTGTTGCCGACAAAGCCGGGCTCACGAACTGGTTTCATTGGAATTCTATCGAAGAGAAACAAGAAAGAACAAGGACGTCATTGTTCATCGACTCGTGCCCCCTCTCGGTTGCTCGGTCTTTTGAGACCACGGGTAGATGGGTAGCGGAAGTAAACAAGACGGTGTTAATCCACCAGTCAGCATCGGTGGAAGTATTCTCCTGCATTGAGCTATTGGTCTGCTTGCCCGACTTCCATCTTGGCACTTTATCCTCCGAGATGGGAACTGGAGACGACTCGTATGCTATTAGACGAGTGAGGAGAGGTGAAGGTGAATAAAAGCAAGAGTGGAGGAGCTTGTTACTACTTGACAGAGAAAACACGGCAAGCCTACCGATAGTGGGATTGAGGAACAACACTTTGGCTATTTTGCCGCATGGAGAGCCGTATACGCAAAATGTACAGTTCGCGGCTATTCTGCTCTCTTATCTCATCTGGACGCGGAGGTGCCATCCGATTGGGAAATGGAGAGATTGTTCCCCGTTTCCCCAGATCCCCTTGTGATGTTGTATTGTCACTGCCGGTCCAGGAGGGGACTAAACATGGTAAGCTGTAAAAGTTATCGAGTGAGATGGAAAATGAGAAAAAAAGGGGTACGAGACAATCGTTTCTGTGAAGGTGAGACAACTTCAATTTTCGAGATTCAAAGAAATAAAAAAAGAGAGACACACGAAACTCACATCATTTATCTCCATCAGGGTTTACTTACAAAAGTTTACACAAGTGTTCTTTGTATGTTGTTTTCTACTCGAGTGCAGATGCTTTGCTTTCCCATGTATCATTTTAACCAGACAGACGCAGCTAAGAGTTAAAAAAAAATGTCTTCACAGAAGCGGGTAAACGTGCACTGGACAGTGTGCAACTGAAACAAACCACACCTGGTCTGTCCTCTCTCACCACCTGACTCTTCTCCCGCGTATTTTTGCCTCCACGTTTTGAGTAATGTTAGCCAACTCGCTTCCATTTCGTTAGTCGTCGTTGATGTTATATTTCCTCCCTCTTCTTTTCTTTCCACGTTTTACGCACGGCACTCGGCACTCGCTCGACGGAAACCCACTCATTGCACATTTTAGGTTGCTGCAAAGGGAGCAAGGAGGAAAGGAGAAAAAGGAACAAAAGAAGGAGAGACGAGAACATGAAAGAGTCGACATGAAGGACTCTTCATTTGAATTGATGAACCCTTTGGACATATATGCGAGCCGGTATAGGCCAATCTATTTTCCTCGCACGTTGCCCAATACAGCAAGCGGATGCCATGCCGTCCTCTGTCTACAACATCTATATCCCTCCCCTTTTCTTTATTTTGCACTTACAGTACATAGTACATTGCCTCGTTTAATTACTGTGTGTCTTTCTGGAACATGTTCAAGGACGACACTGTAGAGTGACCTGTCAATGCGGACGCCACAACACCGCCTTATGTACTGTCCACATGAAGTTGCTGTGATGTATTGTGATTTATCTCCACCAGCGACACTGGCCTCTCCATAATTTGCGACACGACACACATAGTGACCGTACTTGTACAGAAGCCGTCTTCTGGTGTGTCCTTAACCAAGCTCGAGTTCTCTTGGCAGGCGATAGGAGTTCATCCCCACAATCTCATGCATCGTCACGTCTAATACTCTCTCATCCTCTTTCCACCAGCCGTCACGATGCACACACTCACCCTCGGTCTCCTCGGCCTTCTAGCCGCACCTTTGGCCCGCGCCCACGGCGGCCTCGCCAACTACACCGTCGGCGATCCCCCGGTCTGGTACCGCGGCTACGACCCGGACGAAAACGCCACCGAACAGGACGGCCAACCCTGGATGGTCCAGCGCAAGTGGGCGTCCATTGACCCGGTTTTTAGTGCGGCCGACCCCTTCCTGGCGTGCAACAAGCCGGGTACGCCCGGCCCGGCCTACATTCCGGTGGTGGCGGGCCAGAACCTGACCGCCGTCTACTGGTACTGGCTGCACCCCGTCGGGCCCATGTCGGCATGGCTGGCCGCGTGCCCACCCCTCGAAAGCGGCGGCTGTGTGGGCGTCGACGTCAACGCGCTAGACTGGTTCAAGATCTGGGAGGCCGGACTGATTGCGGGGACGGGCAACCTTGCGGAGGGCATCTGGTACCAAAAACAGTTCCAGAACTGGGACGGGTCGCCGGACCTGTGGCCGGTGACTATTCCGGCCACTCTCAAATCGGGGCTGTACGTGGTGCGTCACGAGATTGTGAGCATCCACATTGAGAACAAGCCGCAATTCTACCCGGAGTGCGCGCACCTCAACGTAACGGGTGCAGGGACGGAGTTGCCTCCGACGTCCTTTTACAAAAAGTTCCCGGGGGCGTACAGTGTGGATGGTAGGTCCCATCTGGGCGCAGCGCTGAACATCAATGGATGCAATGAAATACTGACGACTGGGCAGACCCCTCGTTCAAGATCGACATCTACTCGGACGCGATGCGCAAGACATATGTAAGTGGCCTGACTACATCGACGTTTACGTTCCGACACAGCTAACAACAGTAGAACTACACCATCCCTGGCGGGCCAGTATGGAGCGGGTAAGTCGCCACCTCGTGGAGAGACTGTCAAGATGCAAGTCACGAGTAATAAGACAGCTAACAAGACAGACCACCTGTCGACAAGTATTGTTTAGGATGTTGAATTCATAGGAGTAATATCAATAAAAGTACAATTTTCAAATATCCAATTTGTTTACATAATCCCTTCCACGTTAGTCGTCAATCTCTCCCACGAGCCGTGCAAAGACGCCGCCCCGGCCTTGGGCGAGCAGCGCTGCATACGACCCGCTCGCCGCCACCGCGCCGTCCTGCACCACGAGCAGCCGGTCGCAGAGCTGCATCATCGCTTTGCTGTGGGTGGCGACCACAATGGAGGTGCGGGTGTACCGGCTGTTCTGTTTGAGAGAACGCAAAGTGTGCCGCACCGCCTCCGCCGACGACGCGTCCAGGGCGCTCGTGGGCTCGTCCAGGACCAAGAGTTGTGGCCGTCGCAGCAGCGCGCGGGCGATGCACACCCTTTGGGCCTGACCGCCGGACAGCGCTGAGAGTGCCGAAGGCGCTAAAGGCATCGAGTTGTCTTTGTTGTTGTTCGCCTTCGCCGCCGTCCCCGCTGCCTTCGGCGACGGAGACATCGACGACGACGACGTCGAGCCCACCACCGTATTGTACCCTTCCGGCAGCGACGCCACAAACGTGTCAATTCCCGCCGCGCGCCCGGCCTGCTCCATCCGTACAGTCCTTGCGGCCATGGGCCAAATCGTCCGCCTCTCTTCACCTGCGCTCGGCTCCTCTTCTAGCCCATACATAATGTTGTGCCTTAAGGTCGCGGGGAACAGGTACGGCAGCTGCGGAACGTAGGCCATGCGCGCGCGCAGCGCCTTGGTGTCGATCTGGTCGGCGGGGCGGCCGCAAAACGAGAGACGACTCCCCGTGCCCTTGAGCTCACCCTCGTCGGCGTACAGCCGTAAAAGTAGAGACAGCACCGTGCTTTTGCCGCCGCCCGATGCGCCGACAATGCCGACGAGCTCGCCGGGCTGGATCGTGAGGGTCAAGCTGCGCAAGACGGTCGCATCACCCGGCCGACGCTCTTTCTTGTCGGCCCCATACTTGAACACCAGCTGATCCATGCGGATGGGAAAGAGGGTGGTCGGGAGGACGCCGTCGCGGCGGTGCTCGTGCCCCGCGTCCAATGACAGGGCTGCGTACTCGAGCATCTGCGCCGCCACGGTCTTGGAGGCGGCAATCTGCGGCACATTGCCGAGCAGCGCGGCGGCCGTGCCGATGCTGAACAGCAGCAGGTTGACCACCTGGATGAGGCTGTTCACCGAGGCGGGGGTGTCCAGCAAAGTGGTGCCGTAGTAGAACACGAGGGCGACCAGCCAATTGGGCAGCGCCTGGTTGATGCCGTAGAGGACGCCCGTGCGCCAGGCGCGGCTGACGCCCGCCGAAAACGCGGCGGCCGTCGTTTCCTGGAGGGGACCGTTGGTAAAGTATGCTTCGAGGGTCAGCGCCCGCACGACGCGGATGTGCGGAAACACCTGGGAGAAGACGGCGCTGACGCGCTCGGCCGCGCGGTTCGCATGCGCCTCCCAGGTGTTGCTGACGCGGGTCGCGAGGCGTGTGGCTACGAGGACGACGATAGGGCCCGCCGCCAGCACGACCAGTGTCAGCCGCCAGGCGACGACCAGCGCCCACACGACGGACACGATCACCATGCCGGCGGCCATGAGGAGGATGGGGACAAACACGCTGACCAGCTTGCGCATCTCTTCGCCGCCGCGGTCGAGGCACTCGACGGTGGCCGCGGGCGCCGGGAAGGTGTTTTTTGGTTGGCGGAGCAGGCGCGTAAAGGCCTCTGTGCGCAGGCGGTTGACCCAGACGAGGCCGACACGCTCAGCGAGGTAGAAAGCGGCAAAGACGGCGGCGCCGTCCACAACAGAAAGACCGACCAACACCAAAGCCCAAGGGCGGCCGACGCCTTGCTGGTCGACACCGGCGGGGGCCCAAAAGGCCTGGAGCATACGGGCAAACGCAAAGGAAAAGGCCGGGTTGCAAACGGCTACAACCAGACAGGCGAGGCAGCCAACCACGAGATCGAGGCGGCCGGCGCGGTCGAGGGACGGCCAGACGGTGCGCAGCACGGTGCGGAGAGGCGGGAGGGACGCGTCGACTGTTTGGACGACGACGTTGGTGTCACCGCCACTCTGTGGTAGCTCCTCCACGGTGGCCACCCGCCGGATGCGGCTGATGGGCGAGTTGAGTGTGGCCTCATCCATGCGTATGGTCTGGGCCTGCGCGCCGCGCTCGCATAACAGTTCGAGGCTGGACCGCTTGTTGTAGTACGCATACTCGTCGTCGTCTTGGGGCTTGGGTTGAATGGCTATGGACGTGCGTGGGGTTGCCGTGGTTGACAGCGGCTGGAACTGCGCCGACAATCGCGACGTCCATGTGTTGTAGCTCGGATAGGCATTGAGCAGGATGGACTGGCGGTTCTGGTTGTACGCCAGTGGCGCTGAGAAGACGGAGGCGCGACGAAAGAGGCCCGTCGGCTCGGTGGAGGTGCGGCGGGAGGGTATAATCTCCTCCTCTTCTTCTTCGTAGCCAATCTTCGTCACCGGGCTCTGGCACACGTCGGTGGCGCCGTCGACGCTCGCTGATTGTAGGAGTGCCTGCATCGCACCACCCTGTTTGGTGCGCAGCCACTCAAACGCGCCCTCCTGCACGAGGCGTCCGCGGTCCATCACATAGACATAGTCCTCAGGCGCAATCTGGCTCATGTCGTGCGTAATGACAATGGTCGTCTTGCCGTGGCGCCACGTGCGCACGGCGTCCAGCACCATCTGCGCGCTCTTGGGGTCGAGGCCGCTCGTGGTCTCGTCGAGCACGAGCACGGCCGGGTTGCGGATCTTGGCGCGGGCAAGGGCGAGGCGCTGACGCTGGCCGCCGCTCAAGGCGGGGCCGGAGGGGCCACCCATGACGGTATCCAAACCCTGCGGCAGGTTGGCCACGGTGGACTGTAAGAGGGCGGTCTCGCAGGCCGTTTTGATGTCGTCCCGAGTAACAGTGGCGGCGGCCGCCGACCCACCCCCCAAGGCCACGTTCCAGGCAAACGTGCCGTGGAAGACGGTGCTGGCCTGTTGCAACAAGGCCATGTTCTCGCGCAGCCAGACGCGGTCAAGGCGGCCTGCGGGCACATCGTCGATCAACACTCGGCCAGCGGTGGGCGCGTAGAACTGGACGAGCAGATCGGCAATGGTGCTCTTGCCGGAGCCGCTGCGGCCGACGACAAAGGACACCTGCCCCGCGGGGAATGCCATACTGCAGCCGTCGAGGACAGTTTTCGTTGGGTTGGACGGGTAGGCGAAGCTGACGTTGTCGAGGACAATGTCGCGGAGGGGCTGCACAGGGCGGAGGCTGCCGCCACCCCCGGGTGCTAGAGAGGAGTCGTCACCTTCGGCGTCGCCAATCATCTCCTCCAAGGCCTTGCCGGCCAGCGTGCCCTTGAAGACCGTCACCCACTGCGTGCCGAGCGACTCGAGCGACTGGAAGGCGATGAGGACGGCGTAAAACGCGGTGAGCACGTTGCCCGGCGTGGTCGACCCGCGCGTCACGAGGGTGAGGCCAAACCAGAAGCCGACCACGAACAGATTGATCATCCACACCTTGATGTAGCCCATCTGCGCGCTGGACGACAGCGCCTGGCGCGCGTAGTGGTGGGCGGCAAGGCGGATGGCGCTGACGTACTGCCATAACTCCGTGTCGTAGCCGCCGTAGACCTTGACCAGGTCGATCCCAGAGAGCGCGGCGGAGGCGTGCTGGGCGGCGTTGTTGAGGGAGTCCCGCTGGCGTTCGGCGGCCGGCTTGAGGCCGCGCCCCAACACTTGGAGAATGATGACCGAGACGGGCACCGTCGCCAGCAGCACGAGCGTCAGCGCCCACGACTTGGCAAAGGCCACGGCCAGGCAGGCCACGCACGCAAACGTGTCGCTCACAATGTAGCCCAGCAGCTGCGACGTGGCGGCCTGCAGGTCGCGGATCTGCGTGTTCTGCTCCGTCATGAGGCTGGCCATGCCGCCGCCGCGGGTGTCGAACCAGGCCATTTCTTTCCCTAACAAGGACGTGAACAAACGCAAGCGGACGGTGCGCGCCCGGGCTTCGCCGTGAACGATCCAAAGGCCCATGAGCAGCGCGGCACAGACGGCCATACCGACGCCGAGCGCGGTGAGGCCGAGGCACCACTTGCCGACTTCTCTCAGTGTATCATGGACGGAGAGCGTGCCGCTTCCGTAGTCGCTGATGACTTGAAAAATCTGGCCGAGGAGAAGCGCGTAGGCCGTCTTGGCGGCAGCGACGGCAGCCGACGCGGCCGTGGCCAGCAGGGCGATGATGACGTCCTGGTGGGTGCGGGCGACAAAAAGGTGTGCAAGGCCGGCCGTCTTTTTCTTCTTTTCCTTCTTCTCTTTCTTCTTCTTGGACGACGTGAGCTCTTGAGAAGGATCCTCTGGGAGCAAGCTGATAGAGTGGCTGCCGTCATGTGAGGTGTACGGGCAGTACGGGCAATAGGGAGACGGTCGAGTGGGTGTGCAGTTGCTTCTGGGCGACGATGACGACCACGATGATGTGGGCGACGTCTGCTGCTGCCATCGATGGGGCGGCTCGACATGCACCATCCGAGGCTTCTCGTCGACGTCCTGGATGCGGACAGGGCGTATGGTGGCCGGCGAGGGCGGCTCCAGCATCGGGTAGGAGATGCAGTCTTTTCGAATGCTACCGCGAGTGCCACCGCGAGTGTCACCGTCATTGGTGCTGCTACCACTACCAAGGCTCGACCGCGACAGCATCGAGAACCGGCTGGAGCTCTGCTTCATGGTATTGGGTGGTTGTGATAAAATCAGACGATATGAAGTAAGTATGAGAGTA
Organism: Sporothrix dimorphospora; assembly: GCA_021397985.1. Classification (NCBI taxonomy): domain Eukaryota; kingdom Fungi; phylum Ascomycota; class Sordariomycetes; order Ophiostomatales; family Ophiostomataceae; genus Sporothrix; species Sporothrix dimorphospora. The sequence continues at coordinate 22,011 of WOUA01000023.1, forward strand.
TCTCATCACAAGAAATGGTCATGAAGGCCATAGAAAGGAAAGAGGAAAACAAAACAAATAAAACGATCACGAGAAAACGAGTGATGAAAAGAGGCCTTGGTCGAAGGGATGGACAGAAGCGGCCATTTTCCATCAGGCGCACTCGCGGGCACTCGCCCGCAGCCCAAAGCGTCGGCTTGTCAAAGAGATGCATCTTTTCGCTTTCGACAGAGGCAACCTGGGCTGTCGATGAAAGAAGGCTGCACGTGGTGTGGTGTTGGCGATGCGAGGGAGGCCTTTGTATTTGTTTGTGGTTGTCCGTGTTTGTGTGTTGTCGGTTGGAAGGGGTTAGTTTGCTATTGTGCAGCCTGGCCTCTGCCATTGGCGCACATTTTGGTGCGACCGTGCGGGCAGAACAATGGTAAGGGAGCGCCCAACCCAGCCGACTTGGATGTTAGGAAGAGCATGTATTAAAAAACAGTCACGATTGAATCTTGTGGTAAATGTCAAAAATGTATTGAAAATGTTCCAAAATGCAGAAACGTCCAGAAAATGGAAATGTAGCAGCAACGCCGGCTCAGCAGCCTGCCGGCAGTCAGCATTTGCACTGTAAAACTGCCAGCATGCTCGTGAGCATCTTCTCCTCTCTGCCTCTTATGTACAGCCGTGTCGCTGCCCGTGGTATTCGACCTCGTCCTTTTTTTCTTCCGTTTCTTTTCTCCTCTTGTTTTATTCTTCTATTGTCGGTCGTCGGTCATCGGTCGTCGCTGCCTACTTCTTGGCCGCCTTCTCGGCCTGGGCCTTCTCGTAGATCCAGTCGTTGAGGCCCTTGCGGTTTCTTGCAATCTCAATTGCGTAGAACTGCATCCGTGGCACTGTGTCTGTTAGCTTTCGTTCTTTCTTTTGCCATGTGTCTTTTTGTCCTCGCGTCGCTCGCGTCTCCCTTGCTTCTCTTCCCCCTCGCTCTGTTCGTCTTTCTGTCCTCGCTTCGTTCGCGTCTCCCTTGCTTCTCCTCTCCCTCACTCTGTTCGTCTTCTCTCCTGTCTTCGCTTCGCTCGCTGACTGTCGTCTATGCTCGCTGTCGCTCGTCTTGCCCCCTCGCTTCGCTCGATGAAATGCTTGGACTTACCAAAAATCGTCTCGTCCCGCCCGTACTCCACATTAGGAGCAATCCGCATCATCGTGCCAAAGTTGTAGTCGTCCACCTTCTTCTCGTACGCCATCATAAACTTGCGCCACCGCTCCTTGCCCGCCTTGCTCTTCATCTCGTCCTCGTTGATCGTCGCCGCCGGGTCGAACTCGGGGAACTCTGTCGCCAGGTGCTCCAGGATCTCGTCGTCGAGCTTGGTCAGGCGCAGCGTCGACCCGCGCACGCGCTCCAAGATCGCCCAGTACGTCTCCATGTGCTGCACCGCCTTGACGGCGAACTGCTTTTCGATCTAAGAAAGTCGTCAGTATCCTTCTAATCTACCTTGCTCGGGGCGGGGGATGGCGACGTACATCTTCAAAGTTGTCGGCGTTCTCGGCGTCGAAGCCGGTCGGGACCTGCTGGACCTGCTGCATCGTGGTACTGTGTGTTTGTGGTGCTTGTGTGAGCTTGCACTTTATTTTGTGTGTAGTTTGAGAGCGTCTCGAGTCTCGTAGATGTGTGGTCGTTGCTGCTGTTCTGTTGCTGCCGCCGTCTTACTGAGCTTTTCTACTTTCTCTCCTTGAAGCTCTCGAAGCTTTTTTTTGCTAGCGATAGTGGGGTGTTCTTATCGGGCGCGGTTTGGGGCGATTTTCGCGGGGCTCGCAGCCTAAAGCATTTTTTTCTCCAGTAAATCTTGAACATTCGCCCGCTGCCAGAAACAGCAAGAAGCTGCAAGAACGACCAAGAACAAGCGAGCGAGCACTTTGTGGCTGGTGCATGTGTGGCTTGGATTTGCAGCTAGTCCGCATTCGGACCTGACCGCAAACCCGGCCCGGAGACGGTGCTCGCCGTCCACGGATGCCACCATCCAACCAGACTGTACCTGTGAGCCTGTTTTGTGAATCTTTGAGTTGTTGCTGGTCTTTTCTATTAACATCTTCATTTCTAATCCGGCCTCAGAGTCATTGTGCAGTTTGCTGCCTGGTTCTGAGCGCTGCCCGCCGTCTGCACGTCTTGCCGTTTTGGGCATCTCCGCCAAGCGGGCCCTCTTTTGCGTGTAAGCCGGGGCCAGCCTTTGCACCGTCTCCACGACCGTTTGTACATCCACGTCAACGTGATCAACGTCATCGGCGTAGATAATGTGGAAGAGAAAAAGGGAAAAAACAAGGAGGAAATAAATAAAAGAAGCATTTGTAAGGTGATTGAGTTGTCATTTTATGTCTTGGCAGGGGGGTCAACAAGATTCAAAAACGTGGACCAAGGCGCAAACGTAGTCTCTTTTCTTGAAAACAAACAGCCAACGACCACGACCTCACCAAATCTCTCGACATTCACCAACTCACAACTACCTCGACACAAACATGCCCGTCCTCCTTCCGGCCAATCAACCGCCTAGCCGGTTCTACCTCGGTGGGCCGCAAATCCGTGCCTTCCGAGGGACGGAACCGGTCTCTTCGGACATCGGCCCCTCGTTCGAACCCGAAGACTGGGTCGGCTCGACTACGTCCTGCAGCGGCAGTCAGCCGCTTGGATTGACACGCCTTCCGGGCGAGGAAGGCCGCGATGGCCTCCTCCTTGTGGACGCCCTCCGCGCCGACTCCGACTACTGGCTCGGCCCCGACCACGTCCGCGCCTTTGGCGTCGACACCAAGCTGCTCGTTAAGCTCCTCGATGCAGGGCAGCGCCTGCCAGTGCACGCCCATCCGCACGATGATTGGGTCAAGGCGCATCTGAAGGACGGCCAGATCCACGGCAAGGCCGAGGCCTGGTACATTCTTACATCGGGCGAAGTCTTCTTGGGTCTCCAAGAAGATGCGTCGGTGGACACCTTAAAGGAGCTCACGTTGTCCCAAGATCCTGGCCTCCTCGGTCGGCTCCACCGCCTAGCGGTCCACCCCGGCGACGCCGTCTACGTGCCGCCTGGGTTCTTGCACGCCGTCGGCGAGGGCGTCCTGCTGGTGGAAGTGCAGGAGCCGGCTGACCTGAGCATCCTGCTGGAGTGGACGGGCTTTGACTTGGACGGACTGAAGGACGGCCACCTGGGCGTCGGGTGGGACACAGCACTGACGGCCGTCGATGGGATGGGGCGGAGCCGCACAGAAATTGAGCAGCTGGTGGTCACGAAAGACATGCGGTCGGAGAAACGAGCGACGGGTGACCGCCGGAGCGTGTTTGCGGATGCGTCGGAGGAGTACTTTCGCATGGAGGAGGTGTATTTGTCAGAGGACGAAAAGAGGGAGCTTGCGCCGGGGTTCTCGCTGCTTGTTGTTCTGGACGGCACGTTGGAGTTGTGGACCGTAGGAAAGGGTGGCCAGGCATCGAGAATGTCGCTCACAAAGGGACATACAGTGCTGCTAGCGCATGGCGACGGCGCTGCGACACTCGAGGGCAGCGGCCATGTCCTCGTCGCCCGGCCGCCAAAGGCGTGAGCAAGGGCGTGAGAAAGGATGTGAAAAATAGATACCAAATAGGAACATAAATTCACACATTTTCACGCTTATGAATGAGACAAAGGCGCTCGCTGGTTCCTTGACGTGATCTGGTCCATGTTTTGCTACTAGATATGCTGCGTGATACGTTCGGCTGACAAAAAATGGCTGTTCAGCATCTGTTTGGTGGATGATTGGTAACCATTTCTGCCTTCCTTTCGTTGCATTTTCCGCCTGTTTGACGCTTTCCAGCTGCACGGCGAGAACGCCGATATCTGGACCTCTCGCGCCGATCTGCACCGAATTTCTGCCAGCGGAAGGGCGCATCGCGAAGTGGAGTTGGAGCAGTGCCTCCTCGTATTGCCCGATTAGGAAATTCCGTTTTCAGGGTCTCAAAGTGGGGAGGGCAGTCGATTGGAGAAAATGCTAGGGAAAGGCCGTCGTAGGCCCAGTAAGCAGTCTAGAATTCGATTGGAAATGGAGAGGGAAAGATAATGATGGAGAAGTATGGGCAGAAGTGCCGTTGGGCTTCAATGCGGTCTCCGCACACGTCTTCCTTTTTTTCGGTCTCGTGGTCGGGCGGCGGAGCCTAATTCGAGGGCGAGGACAGAAAATCGAAGCGGAGAAAACAGCGAGCTGCGGAGGAGGGCGCACCTTCCTCCACACGACGGTCGAGCTGACCCCAACTCCGACACGAAGGGGGGAAAGAGCGGGTTGGGGTCCCATCGTCTTTCGTCCATCGTCGGAGGGGTGGCCATTTAAAGGCAGGGACGACGACCGCTCGTCTCCTTTCATCTCTTGTTTGCAAACAAATCCTGAGCCAACTTGCCAGCGTCACTTTCACCAAACACTGATCACAGTCAATCGAGTCACTTCGTCCCTTGTCAACCAACGACACACCACCTCACCACCACCACACATCGCACATCATGTCTTCCATCTCATGGCTCGACGTGCTCGAGCAGGAGCGTAAGTCATCAACCCTTCCCTCTGCTTCCAGAGCACAACTGACATTTGCAGTCAACATCGACATCGACTGGATGGACCCGGACTTCCTCGTCGAGATGCAGCCCACCATCCGCTTCCACGATCTTACGAGTAACCAGAACTTTGTCGACGTCCAGATGGGCCACCCGTCCAACGTCGAGCTGCTGCGCGACACGGCGCGGGAAGTGCAGGAGGAGTATGCCGCTGCCGGTGCCAGCACACCCGCCCACCCCCTCTGGCTCGCCATCTACACCCGCATGGCCGTCCGCATGTGCAAAAAGGTCGTCGACCTCGTCAGTGGCCGCGTCCTCCTCCAGACATCCCCCGCCCAGGCCTACGACATCGCCGCCACCCTCGCCCATGCCCGCCTCTACGACGCCGAGTTCGCCCGCGTCGGCATCCCTCGCAGCCGCTTTTGCATCAAGATTCCCTGCACGGGGCCTGCCCTCAACGCCGCCCGCATTCTGCAGGAGGAAGGCATCCAGACGCTCGGCACCGCCCTCTTCGGCGTGCCCCAGGCCATGGCCTCCAGTCAGGCCCGCTGCCTGTCCATTAGCCCCTATTTCAACGACGTCCGCGCCCACGAGGACCGCACCATCTGGCCCGACCTGAAGGACCCGTCCGTCGAGCACCCCAACGCCCCTCGCCTCGTCCAGATTCTGGACCTGTACCGCCGCTTGTATGCCGCCACGGGCGAGCGCCAGCCCCTCGTCAAGAACGCCAGCTTTGTGTCGCAAGAAGAGGCCCTGGCCGCCGGCGAGTTGGGATGCCAGTCGGCAACGCTGTTCCACACGCTGATCCGCGACCTCGCCGCGCACCCCTACACGGCGGCCGAGCGGCCTGGTGGGGCGGCAGCCGCCTCTTCCTGTGTGCCCAAGCCCGCGGCTGACGCGCCCTTTTACCAGGGCCGTGCAGAGCCGTCGGCGCGTCTGCGTCCTCTTCTAAGTGTGGACCCCCTCAATGCGGCTGACCCGACCAAGGTGGCCATCGACTACGACACCGTCACCAAGGTGGACTACCTGGCCGACAACGGAAAGCTGCTGGACGCCGCCATCGAGGCCGACCCTGTGGCTAAGGACCGGCTGGCGGCGGCACTGACATTATTCATTGCCTGCGAGAAGCGGAGCCAGGACAAGGTCGACAAGGCGTTGGCGTCGTTGTAAGAGGGAGTTGTATGTGAAGTCATAGAAAGAGTGACAGAGTCCTGGTGTGACGGACCACCCACAGTGACGCACTGGTCAGGACGGGATAGCCGTCACTTGATGCGAAGGCGAGCCAGCATTGGTGAGAAGACGAGCCTGCGTTGGTGAAAGTTTGAATATTTTATTAGAAGAGCTTCAAAATACATATATATAGATTGATACAATGTTGACGCATATTTTATAGAATTGTGACTGCAAAATACACAAAACTGTGTCATATAAGTGACAAACAAAGTTGGTCTCTTGTCCTACTCTAATATCCCTCAGCCTTGCTCTTACTTTGCTGCCAAGTATTTGTTAAACTGTATCTGATTGACTTTTGATTGAATTGAATTGAAGAAACCGAAAATAACATGAGATTTGTTTGATACATTTCTGAAGACGAAAATAATTTTTTTATAAAAAATAAGATAAATTTGATAAAATAATAAACAAAATGGATAAAATAGATAAATGTAAAAGTCAACATACGAAAAAGGGGGCATATGACCTCGCCGATCTGTGAGATACAACAGACGAAAAAAAGAAGCCAATAGAAGCTCGCTGATCCCTTCACATGCTGCAAACGGGAGGTCTTCTACGGTCTTCTCTCCCCTTCGAGGCACTGCCCCCCAAAAGTATAAATATCTGCCACTGCCCACCCCCCAGGACCAAATCTCTCCCTCCCTCTCTCTCTCTCTCTCTCTCTCTGTCTTTCATACCCACCAGCTTCGCTTTGCAAGGACATACATTTGTGTTTGCCATAAGCTCTAAGGGGCGTTTTCATCATGGCCCCAGACACACAGACACCTTTCATCACGACGTTGACATAAATCAGATTGACACCGTCGATATCATCGAGGCCATATTTTGCCTATCGCTATTGATGGGAGAGGGCAGCAGGGTCCGTCTGGGCCAGTTGTCGAAAGAAAACTTCCGACTGCGATATGGTGTTGGCCATTTCTTTTAGCATCATACACATGGTCTCCAAGGAAAGAATTTGAGAATAGTCATCCTGGAGGCCAAATCCTGCTTTTCGTTGTGAACGTGTTGACTTCGGCCCCATTGAGCCATTTTACAGATGACGTTGAGAACACATCGGGAGCATGTGTTCTCCCTCGATGAAAAGGCGATCTGTTTCGACAATGGTATGGCCGAAACCTCCTGGGAGAGAGTGTGCCAAGGCTTGCCGTTGTCAACTCTCTGTCCTTTGTGTTCATGAGCAATTTGCCGACACGCAAGCTAAGATGAGACATGGTACTCCACCAGCCTGCTGGACGATGCGGAAGTGATTTCGCATGGAACGATGTGGTGTCCCGCTGGTCGTCCGCGGGTTTGAGATCAACACAGAAACCAAAAAGTTCATGTCCATCATCCAGCCCAAGGCAACGGTGGACGACGAGTGGACTACTTGCCGCTGGGAAGAGCCGCTGTCGCTCTGCCAGTGGCTCCTCAAGGTCGTTGGTGTGCGGGGATACAAGCTGGCCGACAACGATAGGCCGGCCATCAAAGGTATGAGCCGCGAGTTTGCCACGTCGGACGAGTTCAAAGACCTCCGCCTCCTCGTCGTCGGAGAAGACGTGCCAGAGCTGGACGACGGCTCGCCCTCGCATGCACACCGGTTCCGCACCCTCATCGTCCGAATATTGTACATGGCAGACTTTGTCTGCACCACGCCCTACGCGTCGCAGTACAAGTGGTTCAAAATTGTCGCCGAGACCGCAGACGCTATTGTCTTGGACGAGGCCGGTGCCATGTACGTGGCCGATGCCCTGATGGTCTGGGGCACGCAATGCCGGCCCTGTGCCATGGCAGGCGACGAGCGCCAACTACCCCCGGCCGTTATGGAGCGCGAGCGCAACCGTTTCTACGACTAAGCCGCCGTGTCTATACTAGAGCGTTTTCAAAAGACGAGTAACCCGACGTTTGTCCTTAACAGATAAATACGTATCGTCGAGGGCCTGTTCGACCTAGCTCGCGAGATAATTTACCCCGACGTACTAGACGTCGCCTACGGAGAGAGGGCCCGTATCGAGAACCATCCTATGGCGCGCCGTATCGACGTGTAGGCAAGTGAGCGCTATAGATACAATCCGCTCCCGGACAAGATCCAGCCCGTTTTCCTCCACTGCAAAGAAACCCTCTGCGACAACTCGGGCACGCCGCGCACAAATATGCTGTAAAATGCTACGGCCATCTCATTCATAGACGCGCTGGTTAGCTCGGGCAAGGTCAAGGCCCACGACATCATCGTCATCACCCCTTACTGCGCCAATCTGAAGAAGCTGGAGGCCCTCCTGGCCGCGCACCCAACGCTTGCCGGCATCGCCGTCTCTTCGGCCGACTCGTTCCAAGGCCGCGAAGGCCTTGTTGTGGTTTTCGTAATGTGCGTGACAAAGGAGAGCGAGCCGGGGTTTGTGGCCAACATAAACCGCATCTGTGTCGCCATCACGCGCCAAGTTGGCACCCTGTTCGTCGTGGGAGACATTGACACGGTCGATATTTCACAAATCGACGTGAAGAACAAGGCGCTCGACAAGGTCCAAGACGTTGACGCAGAAGACGGGCTAGAGGTACCCTTCAAGGGCCGTGTCCTTGGTCTTTTCTTGCGCCTCTTCGTGGACCACAAACGCGTTGCCTATTTCCCAATGGGCGACGTAGTATGATTCTGTTTTGTGACTTCTCTTGACAATGTGTGCAGGAACTATGCTAAGACAGTTTGCATAGGCCTGGAAGGCTACATCACCAACCGAGATACCCCTGTCTGAGACGTCATATCGGCACAAGAGAGCGATCAAGGCCAGGGCCAGATCTCGGAGTGTGGCGATCAACATCACCAATCAAGCATTCAACGAATACATGGCTGAACAGGTGGCCGGCGCCGCTCGTGTAGCGGTTGCTCGGGGGGCAGCGCGTTAAGCCTCGGAGCCCTAAGAGGCAGTACCTCCTGTGGCTAAGCCGGAGTTCAACACTGATGCCGCATGGAGCTAAGCGAATACGCAAAGCTACGAACGTCCTAGATGGTCCAGCCAAATGGATGTCGTGGATCATGGAAATCAAGTCCATCATCAAGATACTTCACCCAAACATAAGCCTAGATAATCTAGATAAATAAGGATGGAAGACTCAGAGTAAGATCCTCTTCCTCATCAAAACGCGCATCAGACTAACGCTTATAGCAGGAGCCAACTACATCAATAACCCGAAGGATCTGTTGGAGCACTTTAACACCAAATACAGCCCGAATAACACAATGAGAGCTGTCGATGCAGCTATGAAGTACCACAACTTCAGGTGGGACGATGGGGAGGCCATCGAGGCTTGCACCCAGCGCCTCGACTTGCTGATCGCCGAATATGACGAATCCCATGACTTTCCGTCCAGATCCACACAAAATCTCACGAAGTTCATTCAAATCATCCGCCCGACGCACAGCTCTAAGATGTCGTGGCCACAGTGCAACCATTGACATGGGGTTGTGCCTCGTTCTCAACGCGAGCAAAACAATATATTCAAAGCCTCTGCGCTGTGGACAGGCGTCAGTTATCAGAAGTGAGAGTTAAGAGGACAGTTTTCAAAGTAAAAGGCGAGAAATGAGCAGGAAGTATTTGAGCTGAATGAGTGCTGTGCCACTGACTGCCTCTCTGTTGAAATGCAATGTGCGAATCAGGAGATGGGCCTCAATTATGACCGTCGTTCCATATTGTGTTGCATTGTTAAAAATCTCGAAAGGGACACCTTCGGCATGGTACGAGTCCTGCCGCTCACGGAGAAGAAAAGCAGATGAGTGCAGCCCATACCATCGCGAGACCATTTGTTTCTAGGCTTCCTTCATCGCTGACACTCTTCGAAAGCTTTTCCTTTATCGGATGGTTGCGCTTTCATGTAAACGCGATGGCTGGACAAATGGTCTGAGTTTGAATCCTGGCAGACAGTGCATACAGAAAACGACTTCTGTCCGTCGTCCACTATGTGCGTCCCCGGAAAGGAAGAGGAATTGTTCATGCTGAGCAGCAACAAGAGTTATGAAACCAAAAAAAAGGGTTTCCAAGTGGCTTCTCTAATACTCCAGTTGGCGACAGCCGGGACATCTAGACATATACGCTGGATACTGTGCCAAACTCGAAGTATCTGCAGAGTGAACAAGTTTGGTACTATGACGTATGAACCAACTTTCGTGTGGTCAGGATGGTTGGTACGATTACTTCCTCCGATACACGATCACGATCTCATGGTATTGCGGACTTCTCTTCCTTTCCAGCGACGGTAAAACATATCGATCTCCGCTACCTATATGTCAAGTAATGTGGGAGAGAATAAGCTAGAATGCTAGAACGGCATCTTGGTGCTCCCATCGTTCGGCTCTAAATTGGCACAACCCAGACCTCGTGACAAGGACAAGAAGACTTGCTTAGCTAAACAACTTTGCGGCCGGACAATGCAACAGCAGTTGTACACGACCGAGCGCAGATGAGAACGCATAAACGATGCCAGACACATTACCGGAGCTTATATAAACAGCTTGCAAAACTTGCGGAGAAGGTCGCTGAAACTGGCATATCACAAGCGGACCACGCACGGCGATTACCCTCCATCCCGTCGCTTTGGGTCTGGAACCGCTGGACCCCGTGCCGTCCACCACTCACCGCCATGCTCGGGCCATTATTGTACTGTTACCGGGGCTCATGGTCCAAGATGCGGTTGACAGAACATCATCTTCGCCAGTGCTGTTCAGCTGTATCAGACGGTCCATGTTCCGTCAAGTAACAACACAAGAGACAGGTTTCATGGCAAAATCATGCAGTTTTTCTCATGGGTGATGCAGAACGACCTCGTCTACTACAATATCCGTGGTAGGAATATGTCGGCGGCCACGATTGCGTCAAAAGGGCTTCGCGTCTAGCCGCAGTCTATGAAGTATGCGCTGAACGATTGAATACTTGTACTCCTTCTGATTATGGACATTGAATGCGAAGTATGATCTGAAATCGTGAGAATCGGCAATGCTGCAGAGATTATCAAGCGACATAAAACTCCTGGTAAAAAAAAAAAAAACCCTACTGGACCTCTCTGCTCTATTTTCAGCACAGAATGCCTCAAGGAGGAAGCGAATACCACATGGCCTCGCGTGTTGGCAACGAAACCCATCACCAGGGAGAAAGAATGAGCTCACTCGCGAGAGCCTAGCTTCCGCACGTATCGTCAGTACACGAATAGCGGAATGCTTAAAACCATGAACAGGGAGATGATGGAGAACCTGACAGAGGACTTCTGTCCTGGAAACATTATGACGAAGCATCGCATGCACCCATCAGTCCCTCACCAGAGACCGGCGTAGTCTTTAACGGGCTATCGACGGTTTCTTCCTTGGCTAACGCGGCCAAATCGTTTGTGTCGAGAAGCAAAGCAGTCCCCGCCGGAAACCCCAAATCACCGGAACCTCGCAAAGACGCCCCAAGCGCGCCCCGCCTCCTCCCGCAAAACGCAAACAGACAGAGAATAGGAGTCCGCGATACTGGCCGGCCAACGCGGCCAAAATCTAGAGCAAATATTGCTCTCTGGCCCTGGACCCGCCATTGATCAAAAGCTAAGGGGATGGACGGAATCATCACAATCTTCTTCAAGATTACCAGTCTTCTCGACACTCATCAAAGACAGAGGAGGTGCCATGTGCTCGCTGCTGAAATGTTTAGCCTAGACACAGCACATGGCAAGAAATCTGGACCGCGTCCACATCGACCGTTCCGATAAACCTACCAGAGCGGCGTATCGAGGCGCAAGACAAATAAAATGAACGCGTCGTTGGCTATCGTTGCTGCCGGCAGGCACTTGCAGCGGAGCGGCAGCGACTGGAGGAAGAACTGACGCCGAGGCGGGACGGGGAGCCCCAGTCACACTGCCTGCACGAGACGGCCCAGATGATGCGGTGAGACGCTCCAGAAAAGCTATGCTACACGCCTGCGTGTACTGTGCGGGTCGCGCTGCGAATCTGTGCACTGGCGCTCATCCTCGTTGGGAGCTGAATTGCAACCTAGGCGCAGCGTCTCGCTGTCAACTATGTGAGCGGCACCACAAGAGCTGTGAAGAGGCTGGCAGAGATGAGATGACACGCGTATGTGAAGCCCGCTTCCGGTCAGGAAATGATTCACTATGGAATATCTCAGTGCAAGGGAAAAGTATGTGAGATACACAGGAAATAGAGCGTTGGCATAGAACCAAGTTCTATGGCAAATGTTGCCTGCAGCTCAACCATCGCCGTCGACAATGCCATCAACGAAGGATCACCTCGGCTACCCTTTTGGCGCAGTTGCAGCGCGCATAGACGAAAGGACGTTGCCTGGATAGAAGTTGGGGCCACATCGCATCTCTGCACTAGCAATAAGTACAAAGTGACAATCGATGCAGAAATATTTGATGCGATGATGAAACCTTCTGCACGAAAACCGCAAATTGAGCGACGTCTGAGTCTTTCGGAGAGCGACTGATACGGGTCAAGACAGGCTCAAAGCCATCCTCACGATATCTCGACAATGACTGTTAGAAACCATAGCCGAGCCCGAAAGCTCCAAGGGGAAAAATGTTGTCCAGTCGCGAATCATGTCCATCCTCGCAGTGGAGAAAGGGAAATATTGGATGTTGGAAAGAGCAGCATAGGTCTTGTTTACATTGTCAGACTCGGAGTCGTGGTGTTATTCCTTGATTCCTTCCGAGAAGAAATTGGAACCCCCCCCCTCCATGGGGTGGTGCAGAGTAAGAGTCTATTCTCGTTCGATTGGAACAGATTGTTGCACGGCCGGCAAAGCGACAGCGACTGTCTTACACGTTCAAAAACCGGGTACAGAGAACATCAAAGGCAGTGTTCTTGGTCGAGACTGGAGAAATGAGTCGGCATGCTTCTCATAAGACATGTTGCCGTCGTTATAACTGGCGTTACAATGGTTTGTCCATAAACACTATCTGCTCGGTATCAACAGTTCCTCTCAAGTTCGACAACAGCCTGTGCAGATACATCCACCACAGAGTGCGATTATAGCTATGCTAGCGTTGATGTACACAACGTCGCATGCATACAAGGAGGCCTCGGACTGGGACATGTTTCTCTGGTTCCAACGCAGGTCGAGGACTTAAAGATACGTCTCGACAGAATCGAAATCGTTACTCCGAGAAAAACTTGCGTTGCTGTTCCGGCTCATCAGAAGCTGTGCAAAACGACCACATTGCAATATGTTGGCGAACAACAATAGTTCTTGGCTACATTTCATCCCCACATGATCGTTGCAGAGAGTGTAACGGTTTGTGTTTGTCCTGCTGAAGAGACAATTGGCATAGATGTCACGATTCGGACAGAGAGTTGGCAGTTCTGTCACTGATTCTACTGGCGCAGGTGTGGCGACTTCATGTTCCGCGCGGCATTCTGTCCAGACATTGTCATGATGGATGAGATGAGCGTGCTAGGATGAGAGAACTCATGATACAGATTCCAGTCGGCTGGTTCGCCCCGAAGGCGCCGACATATCGACCGATCTGCAGGAACATTTTTCTGTTGATGAGCACTGTCGTGACAAAGGCATTACATCGTGTTCCAGGACCATTTGCTGCATCAACGACAATAATTGATTGAGTAACGCCTTTACGGCACATCATGGACATCAAGACGGGACGCCGCCGGTGCTCGTACATGATCGACGCTGGTATTGGGATGAAAAGCCGTGTTCCCGCAACCGTTCAGATATGATCATGGAAAGCTCGCGCTTTGGTTTCCCAATGCCGGCTTCGTAGCTCATCCTGCGCCACAAAGCGTTCCAAAAGCTTTGATGGACTTCTCGAGAGGCATTACGTCGGATTATTACCGAATGTTACATTTATGACACCCATGGAGTGGGTGATGGAGGATACTGGCGGTTCTGCGGAAAAGACCCATCGAAGAGAGCCAAAGCCTTCTGAAGAGCGTTGCATGTTTGCACTTCAGCTCTCCAGTTGCGACAATTAGACTTTACTACTCGAGGGTTACGATACTCAAGGAGCTCGGTGTAATGGAAAATTGAAAGTGTGTCACAGCGTCCCTTTCGATGGTGTTGGCACAGTCTCGCTAGGAGACCGAGCGCTTTTTATGAGAGGGCCACGCAATGTGACATGGTGACAACACCAACAGAAGAACAGCAGCGAAGAACCCATCCGCCGGGTACGCGTTATCCAAAAATCATGCCTGCCCAGCATCTGCTGTTTGTACTACTCGACATCGTTTACCTGTCACACGGAAAGGGCAGAAATCATGTCACCAACACCGTTGTAAGCTATGCCAGCATCTTGCGACATCGTGTGGGCTATCATTCAACTGGTGATCTGGAGATGCAGTACTGCACAGCTCAGTAGAGCTGTGCGATGTCAAAATCTAACTGGTCTGCGAACTACGTGCGACGCTATGGTGGAGGTACCACTGTCCGCGTGTTCCGTGGACAGCCAAAGCGGCCAGAGATGTGTGTGTGCCAGAGGTATCAGTGAGCCGTTGCATGGAAGCGAAGAAGCATGGAACTATTATCAGAAAAGTGGCCAAACTCGTGTTAAAAGAGACAACCGAAGACTACTGACTGGTGAGCCGGCTTCGAATGTCTTCGTCAGAGAAGAGGTCGTTGAGATGACTCGAAGCTGCGCCTCTTCTCTCGTCTGAATGGGACGAGACCTTGTCGCCGCCGAGAAGTCATCGGCATCGATAGGCATCAACCCAAATGATGGTATTATTGCCTAATTTATCTGGAGCTTCAACACTCTACACCATGCCACGGGCAGGATTGGTCAACATGGCCAGAACTAAGGAGGTGTCTTGGACGATTATCAAGGCTGACAATAGCTTCTTTGTCCAAGAAGTCAGGATTGGCTAGGATTGGACGGATCAGCTCACGGTGAGCATTAATGTACCTGCATCGCGGACGGACACGATCTTTGCTCATGTACGAGCTCGTTCGGTAGTGCTGGGAACAGTATTTCAAGCAGGGGTTTGACAGAATAGCCTGGCGGATCAGCCCGCCGCAGTCTGTTGCCGACTTTGATGTCGCCGAATTTGACGGCTCAATTTACCAGCGCCTCGGCCAGATCCTTACACAAGTGGCGCTGATGGTCTCCCAGTCAAGTGATGAGATCGCCAAGCGCCTCAACAACGCGCTCAACAATACGTCTACGTTTGGAGGCCTGTTCTGTGTATGGTCAATGAACAACAAGACAACCACGATAGATGGCATGGTGTTGTTCACAATGCGTGAAAACACCGCATCGAGGCGCGATACGCCCCCAACAGCTGTTTTCGCACCCGCCGTCCTACGTCAATGCATGCCTCATTGCACACGCCGGTACGCCGTCTTGGAACGAGGGGTTTCGACAGTATGTCAGCAAGGCAGAGCGGGGGAAGGGGTATCCGCGCCCCTTCCCCGTCTGCATCCGACTACCGGGGATGTTTGTCGGCTGTTGTGCCAATTGCAAGTGGCCAGACGCTGGCGCGTCGTGCTCGTTCCTCTTCGGCGAAAGTGTCGCCCTGGCCGCGCGCGGCAACGGCGGCGGGTCCCTGGACAACCCGGTCGTGTTGGACGACGACGAGGACAACGACGACAGCGGCGTCGGCACGTACGAGCAGAACAGCGACAACAACCACGACCACGACCACGACCACGACGTCGTCTTTGTGGGCGCGCGCCAGATCGTACGAGCCCCGCAGGGCACCCAATTCCCCGCCCCCGCCCGCCCTTCCCTCGGCCGCGACTGGTGATCGACCTCAGCGAAACAACGGTCACCAACACAGGACAGCCCCGTACGACGCAGCGGCAGATCACAGCTGGAACAGCGCGCGCAGCGCCACACCTTGGGCCGGGCGACTGTCTAGCCGGCTGGGAGAACCGGCAGGCCGACGAGGGCACACAAGTCAGAGTGGGCGAGGTGTCCTGGCAGTTCCTCAACGGGCAATGGGAGTCCGCTGTCTTAGGGGCCGTTTTTTTTTTTTTTTTTCATTTTTGGCGGCTGGCCGCGGCTGTGCGGCGCGGGCAATTGTGAGGAGGGCGTGAATTTGGTTCGTACGATGTCATCAAAACAAATTCCGTTCATATTGACAGAAACTACCTCTATTGTATAAAAGGTAGTCTACTTGCCATCGGAATGGGCTGCAGACACGCCAAATGTCTAGATCCACGAGGAAATACTAGTCTCCCCTTCTAGCAATCTTCGTCGGTGGCGAGTTGCACACTTAACCGATATACCAAGACCTTTATGTCGATTGGATCACAGTGGACGAACTTCTGCCAAGGAAGCCAACCAGGCGGCTATCGTCTTAGAATCGAGGGGTCTTGGAACGATGTGCCGGCGACAGTTACTGCGACAACTAAAGCGACAACTACTGCACACAGTCGCTCGACACACGTCGAGCCACTGGTCAATGCTTATGAAAGTGTAGCTAAACTGCTACTATACACAGCGCTGGTCCATGTGTTAAATCAGCGGTAGACAATCTATCGTTGCACAGGCCAACACAATGGACCAAACATTTCATCGTCGTCGGGGTCGTAATATCGGAGACCTCGTCCTTGATATGGCCCTACCTCTGCCATTAAAAGTTTCAATCATATTTTCCTGCCCCGGAAGGACATTCGAGGTTGGAGACATAACTGTGATGCCAGCCACAGACAATCTACTAGTGACGACAGAGTGGTCAAGCTAGACCTCATCTTTGGCACAATCAACAAGATCGATGCTATCCGACGGGGTCCAGTGGGTTCGGATGCAGAGGGACTTGTTTTGTGCTATGAAAAGAGTCCGTCTTCTGTCAGCGCATGAACAAAGCATACATCGTATTGACGTGGACGATGATAAACCAAGATGATTCTACGACCCTTCTGACAGAGTGCGAATACAACCTGAAATGTCTTGCATAAGTGGACTGCACCGCAGAAGGTAATCGCTTGTACAAATCTGCCAACTACGACTTGGACGGAACTTGGGATGACCGTGTGAAGAAGGGGATTGTTGCATTGCAAACTGGAGCCATACCAGGAGCCCACCGACGGCGCAGGGCCCACCACGGGGTCACGATTGGGAAAGCAGCCGCACCGAAGGCGGCCACAGCCGCCGCACAGAACGATGTTGACGACGACGACGATAACGGCGACGACGAAGATGAAGACGACGAGGCCGAGCAAGAATACCGCAGCCTAGCGCACCTCAAGGCCCCCGTCGACGCGGGTGACCAGCTCCCCCGGCCTGGGCCACCGGGCTCTCCGTCGCCCGCGCCACCAGCGTCGTCGACGAAGACAACGACGACGACGATGGCGGCATCAGTTTCGGCTTTGAGAGCCGGTCGCCTGCCCCCTCGAGCAGCGATGAAGAGATGGAGGATGCGCCGCCCGCGACGCGGGTCGAGGCGGAGGGCCAGGTAGCTCAGGCCGGAGGGGCCGGCAACCGCTCCGACCAGCCTGAGAGCCTGATGGCTCCGCCCCCGTCGTCGCGTGGCGGTGGCATCGATGGCGAGGACGACGGCAATGACGACGACGGCCACTGGGTGGCCAGCCCTGCGGGCTGGGCCGGTAATGAAGACAACGACGACATGTCCGTGCCTGTATCTGCCCCCTCGGCTGTGGTTGCCCTCGTGGCCCCTCTGGCGACGAGCGTCGCGCGCGCTTTGCTGATGCCCAACGACCTCGCCGCGTTACCATGTTACCGCTGCTTCCGAGCGGCATTCTCTGGGTCGAGGCCGCTGGTGACCCCAACGTGCATTTTCGTGGATTGCGCTGTGCCCAGATGTCGTGCCGGGGCAAAGGAAACTGCCGTCCGGTAAGATTGGACCATGCGGAGTTCCAATGTGCTGCCGTCGATGAGTGCCAGCTCGTCCGGCACCCTCTGTCCACGTTCAGGTGGCTGACCCGGAAACTTCCCAACACGCGCCTCATTTTCGCGTCGGCGATCCCCTTCTTGAACAAAATCAAAGACAACAGGAGAATATGGACCATTCTCCCATCAAGTTCGACGTACCATCTGTCAACACCCCCAAGAGGAGGTTTGCAGTTCATACCACACATGCACCAGCTATTGCGTTGAATCCCTCGCGGTGTCATACATCGTGATGGCGTGTTGCCAGAAAAGACGACATTGGACACAATGTGTGGTTTCGGCGACATGGTTGACGGCAACGATTAGAAGGCCGCGCCTGGTAGAGGCGCTCCAAGTACGGCCGGGAAATAATATACCTCATTTCGCAGATCTCAATACATCGGTATTCAGAGTGCCAGTAACTTGAAGATACGAGGCAAGCTCTGGTACACTTCTGTTATATGATTGGCGATATAGTTTTCAGGGATTCGGTACAGTCACTCCACCGAGGGCGGCCGTTGCTTCGAAGGCAAGTAATCTTCCATAAAATCGACGAGATATCGGAATGCTGGAAGTTAAGTCTGCGGCTATGTCAATCGGTTTACACTTGTGCTTCACGGCATGTTTATATGGCCTTTGTTTACTGTACAGCGACATCACGGCAACCAGAAAGACAACTTGAACTTTTGAACAATGAGTGCGCACACTGCATAGCATATAAAGTGGGCTTTGTCTTCGGATATTCCAGTCGACACCAGGCATTGAATAAAAAGATGGCCACGTCTACTATGCAAACATGTCTGCTTGAGACGAAGAACCAGCAAACGCTGGTTTTGTCCCGAGACACCCTGACCGATAATTGCACCGTGTTCGGAGAAAGACCTTTGTCGGTACCTGATGCGCTTGGAGCTTGTTCACTTTGAATACGAAGTGGTCGACTGGTCTCCGACGCCTGACAGCAACAGCTCGGCACCGATGGTGCCTTGGCAACTTGAGAAACCGAAGGCTCGCACTCCTACCAAACACCATTTTCATAATTCGCAGTGAAACCGACTGTATACGAGACGCACATTGGCTGTCTTCGAGTAGATTGACCGTGTCGTCACTATCAGTTCCCTTGACAAGTGTATCTTTATGCGATGATCAGCTTTAAATAAACTGGTGGTCATTGTATTGACTAGATATGAACGGTCATTTTATCAAGGCAAAGTCCACGTCCTAAGCGATTTCCAACAAATTATCTTCGACAGATCTTGACGTTGCTTATTCTTTTCTGGCTTTTATCTTGGTTATGCAAACTTCACGGGAACCGAAAATGCCCGGACTACTACAAAGAGTTGCCTTTCTACGAGGCAGAAATTGATACGGGGATCACACGAGAGACAATGGCTCATTATCAAGGTCGCAAGGGTGTGTGAAGGTATGATCTTAGACAATTAAACAAAGCTACGACGACAACAACAACCGTGACTGCAGATCGTGCCTCATTCCAGACCCAGCTAACATGAATATGGAAACAGAACGAAACGCCACGGCGCCTGAGCCGCAAAGAAGCAGACTTGGCGGTGAGAACCACCAGGCAAGAGGCCGAAGATGCCTTGGTCACCGTAGAGCGGACTGTGGTAGTGGCGCGCGCGGCAGTTGGGAGACTGCAGCTGGCTCAGGCAATGGAAATTGAAATTGACCTTCGTTCGCTTGGCTTGACCCAAGAAACACGAGCTCAACTACGCTCTGCAAGACAGACGTTTTATCCGTCTAGGGCACTCTTAGTCGATCCTGCGTTCTTGACGAGAGTAGTCACAAGCTGATGAAGAGCAGTCAACAAGAAGATTTGAAACAAACCAGCAAACGCCGCCATACTGACGAGACCGCCTTACACAATGCAGATGCAGTTGGCGTCGTGGACCGCACACTGGCTCCCACCTTGTTGTAGGAGACGAGCATCACCTACGGCTGACAGCCTCCTCTCTCCCTTTCTCTCTTCTCCTTTACCTACAACAACCATAAGAAACATCACAGCACCACAGCAGACAAAGAACGACAACAACGACAAGCAACACCACAACGGCACCACAGCAGACAAAGAAAGACAACAACCACAACAAAACAGCCCACACAATAAACACAGGACGGCCACCCACGCGCCCATGATGCCGAACGCGACCCCCCGCGCCTTGATGCACGCCGCCGCTGACCAGGCATCGGCGGCGGCTGCCGGCTTCATTGACACCACCTCGCTCGTGTACGAGCGCCGCCGCAGGGCCAACGACGACCCGGCCGGAACCATGTACGCGGCCTCGCCCGCCACACGCAAGAACATCTTTACAAGCCACCTAGTCTCCCTCCACACGATCAAGGCACGCGTCACGAAGCCCCAAGACTTCACGAACCCCTTTACCCGCCGCCGCGGCCCGAGCACCCCGCTACCTGTTCTCCGCGACGCGGCCACCGGAGGGACGCCCGCCGACGCGTACGACATCGAGTACCTCGTCGCTACCTTCAACGACCCTTCCTGGCGCCGTTCAACGTGTACATTCGGTCGCGCGCGGCCGAGTACATTCAAGAGCGTAAAGATGCTTTGCGGTGCAGTACGATATGAATATCTTGTACGCATGTGTTGGTGCTTCCTTCCTACAACACATTAAAGCGATCGTAGAACCTTACTTGGTACTACATGAAGAACAGCGTACCGTGAAATGCGGCCTCGATCACGCACAAAGGTCCTGCCGGTGGGTATACTCCGCGTTAGGCTGTACGAGTCGGTTACTACCGCCATGGTACCCCGACAATCCGTACACGAATCAACAAACGAGCACCACAATCTAATGATCACGATGCTCTACAGTGGCAGGTGACCTACTCTTTTTCAATGGCAAAAAAAGTCGAAGAGAAGCATATCACGAGTCGATCTGGGGTGTTATGCAAAACTGCTTAAGGTGCTTTGTATGTACTGAGCAAAAGACAGCTAGGACCCAATGGACTGAGGCGACGCAACAACAAAGTGCTCAGTGCCATTAAAGGCACGTCACCATGTACGAATTGTCAAGATAGGCTGCACCTTTCCAGGCAAGTCGCAAGATCCAAACAGGTTTTCACATCAGAAGACTGAAATGCCATACTTCCACAAGAAGTAGATTAAAGTCGAAAAGAGACAACATCCTCCGTTAGAAAAATTCCCTGTTACTATCTACTATGCACTGTCAGTTGCTATACACTGTCAGTGAAGCACCAGTGACAACATCATTACTTACTCGGCAAACAAACAATGCTGGGCCTCTGGAGTCAAGATAATTTCAACATCAAATCTGCGCTTTGGAGTACATTAAGTTGCATAGCTACCTCACGAGCAAATGAGAACTATGAGAAGCATGGTGGTCTTTCTAGCGGACACATCCTGAGCAGTATCGATGTGTTCTTGCAGAGGCAGGAGTTCATACCACGCCACATTCATCAAGGTCATCTGCAACGGAGTAAAGTAGGTCGAAGGAAGACCAACAGGATGTCGTGACACAACGCCGAAGACAGACTGCAAAAATGCAACTTCACCCAAAACCAAAATCCAGCCGATGTGCAATATCCACGGTAGAAACAGAAGAAAGACTTTATAGAGAAAATTTCGAGGTTCGCGCATGAAAATGTTGCAGATGACTTTGCAAGACCAGTTAGACGCTGTCAGGCTTTACAGTCCATCAAACTGACAGCAACCCCCGCCAACCTTGCTGCGTCTTGATGGGAGAACACGGAACCATATTCTCCTACCTCTGTGAATATGCTACGTCAACTCTCTCGATGAGGCAAATGAAATGCTCACATTGAACCCTATCGCAAGCATGAATGTCAAAACATGTGCCTTCAATGACGCCTTTCCTGAACGTCCGACAAGATGCGTGGCACTATACAGTTCACTTGTTTTCAAGATGGAAAGATGGAAGAGAAGGCGATGGCACATCCGAGCAGCCCCCCGAGTGGCGTTCTGCCGTTCGATCTCCCCCAAATGGGGACTTGCTGAAGCCAAGCCTACATAACTGACAAGTTAGCTAACTGTTACGCACATGATGATCAATTACTGCCGCGACGGAAACTGTGACAGCATGTCTCGTTAATAAAGGATAGTGATGGTGTTCCTCATCTTCAACAAGAATACCGTGCGCTGTATACGTCTCTCGTCAAAACTGAGGAGGAGTCTCAAGATCGTCGGTCTTGTGCAAACCAATCAGCAAGGAAATCAGAGAAAATGAGACCGAAACAAAATTACAATGGCCTTTTTTACCGTATGGTGGTAGTGGCGACACTGCTCCTGTCTCAGGGCCTTCGGCCTCGGCCCCGACCGCTGGCAGCCCCGTGTCGCGTTATGTGGGTGACAGCGCCGGGCGTAACCGCCCTGCCACCAGTAAGAAACAGTCGTCCAGGAAACGGGCTAGGTACGGTGGTCCCTCGACGGCTGTGCACGTTGCCTCTGGCAATATCGACACTGATGCCGGTGATGACGGTAGCGATGGAGGTGAGCAGGGTGCGGCGGCAGCCCCACTCCTTTGGCACAGCTCCCCCTCGCAAGGCCCCCGATTCTGCCCCGTGCCTACCCTGCCATCGCTTTGTTATGCCTTTGTCCTGAGCTCGGCTTGTCTGATTAAGACTTTGCTTATGGGTGCAACACGATTATGGGCCAGGATTTCTGGGCTGAAGTAGAACGGCACTGCGATTTGTACGCATTGCCCCCGGATGGTGTTTACGGCTTCAGAATTTACTTCTTACTGACATCTACGTGCAGATTGTATTCTGTTCGGACGGTTCCCCACTAGCCAAGATGGATGAGAATACGGACAGAGGCAGGTCGCAAGAGCACAAGAGCGCAACGCAGGTGCCTCGTCAAGCACTGCCAATCCTCTCACTCGTCTGACACCGCCATGCCCGCCAGACGCCGAGATACACTACCGCAACCTACCATCCCTGCCACGGACGCCTGTCCGTACGTCATCCGGGGTCAACATATGGCCGCCACCACCACCTATCGTCACACTACCCCCCAACGAGTACGGTCCGTACCCATCAACACAAAGTATCTCATCTTGCTCATTAGCAACCATCTCATCTATCGATTCGCCACTTGATCATATAAACAAGTCGACGGCCACACCGACTTATTGTTGTCGGACAGAGCTTCCAGACTACGTCTGTGAAAGAATCCAATTCAAACCACCCTATGAGAGGCGTTTGAAACAAAAACCAACGAGCTATGGTTCGAATAAATATAACGACTGCTAGTTCGTGTCCTTCTCAAGTTATTGTTTGCGCCGTCTGGACATCCTGCGTGAATATACTCGTTTTCAGTAAAAGATCGGTCCAGGTAGACTTTTAACGCAGGCTGGAATGGTAATGGGAGTGGCATAAGGCCCTCCATCGTTTCATTCTATTCACGTCGACGGGGAAACTGACATTGGAATCATGTGTTGCATTGGCAACTTCTTTGGTCGTTTCTCCGCCGTTTCCAGTCAAACTTCGTGGATACCTCAATCCCTGGCCGGGCAGCGGTGCGTTGGTGCCTGAACCAAGTAATGGCCGGCAAGCAACAAAACAGACGACGCCTGAAGACCCTTTCGAGCTATCAAACTACGGTGGTGGCATTGGTGAACTTTTGACAGCCTGGGTTTTTGCTCACCAAAAAAAAGTCCAGTCTAGAACCAAATTCAACATGTCAAACTCCGGCTTGAAAATAATTGACACGGGATAACTTTGTTTCATGGCGACGTTCCATTAGATGGAGGAATCAAGCAAAATTCAATCCACAGATTTCATTCCCCTAACAAATGGTAGCCACTCCAATCGTTTTCGAGAAAGGATTTTGTTTCATTCGCTAGATTTGGCACCAGACCTGTTGGAAGTATGTTCTCCCCTTCAAAAGCTACTGACCATGACAATGCCCCTAGTACTGACAGTGTGCAGGAATCACTAGACATTTTCGGCAGATATGATCGAATCTCGGTTGTAGATGCAATCCTTGTGGCCATCGCAGTGCAGACATCAAATGCTCCGCAGAGGTTGATACTTGGATCGTGTTGCGGCATGACTTTGGTCTGCAGCAACCACGTGAAGACAGACCTGGAGAACTTTGAAAATATAAACGCGGCTGCCCAACGTACAGGCAGCCATCGACCAACAGACAGATTGACACGCTGCCACACCCTGGTCTGAAGCTCCCGAAGTCGATGGAGACACCTTGAAAGAGCTCGAAGAGTATGTCAAGTTGGTGAAAACCGTCCTGCATTGCCCAACGAAGTAGCGTTCATGGTTGATGGAGATCGAGTCTATTGTTCAAATGCTTCGCCTGGACATCAAGACGGACAAGCTAGGCCAATGGGGATGGTACACGCAGAGCAGAATCCTGTTCCTAATCAAAACCCGCATCGAGTCAGATCTGCTGGAGGCGTTATAAACGACTCCCGGAGCACATGTGTCGCAGGCCCTGCGGCCCCTAACCAGGCTGCTAGCGGCCCTATCACGCGCTCTACAACTAATGGCGCTGGACGCAAATGTCCTGCTGCCAACAAGAACCAACCGCCCAAGAAGCGGGCGCGGGTCGGCGGTCCCTCGGCCGCTCCGCCAGTTGCCGCTGGTAACATCAACAGCGACGACAGCGATGAAGGGTCAATGTGCGATTGCCGGTCGATACTTACAGTCGATGTTGATGAAGTTGTAGGAGCGAGCGAGAATAAGGTGAAATTGTTTTAGGCGAAAAACACCCCTTTTCACCCCTCTGCCTAATGCGGTTAAAACGACGCCGTGAACATTGTCCATCGTTCATTTCATCACGATGTCTGCAAATGAAGTTTGCCTCGAAAGCCACACGAACCGCACACGAGCTACCACCCAGGCTGTTCAGCATTTGCGTGTTCCTTACGCGAAACTATCAGCAGTCTGAAAAATCACCACGCTTTTCTTCTCGTCTATCACAGATCCCAGGAGATCATACGAGATGATCTTCATATTTGAAATAGGGCAGAATTGCCGACATGCTGCCAGACTAGGCTCTGTATTGTCAGTGAATATGAAGTAACTCAGACGACGCCGAGATGTACCAACGCCAGGCGCAGCCGGCCATGGCACACGGGAGTTCTCTGTGACGCTGGCTTATCGCCACGTTGAACCTTTTTGCTTTTGGCAGTCTTGCCAAATTCTCGGAAACGTCCACACGCGATTGTCCACTAAAGACCGAGGAGATGGGGGACATCGACTTAAACGTAGTGGTACTCGACGAATGCCAGAAGTTGCGATCCCCCAAATCCCGCGTTACTTGGATCACGCTCTTCACGTTCGCTGCATCTAACTACGCTATCACCTCCTCGCACAGAGCAAATGAAAAGCGTATGTTTACAACTAAGGCATAGGCAAACGATGTAATGCCCATCAAGCATGGTCACTGTGCCGACAAGTGATGCATACACATGTCCCCCCCTCCCATGTGATGTCTACAAAAGTCGCCAAGGTGATTATATCGTCAACCCAGGAAGAGCATAGAATCACTGAAAAGGTCGGCCTATTCCACGAAACTGAATTGAATACTTCGATGGCCTAAACACTTGATCAGCCCGCCTACTGATAGGATTGATCGAGCAGAAAATCCGCCCGACAGGTCAATCAAGCACTATTTGGTAATGACCTCCGAGAAGAAGCAACATTTCTTGCTAACTAGGTATGATCCTATAGAACAAGTGGTGGGACACAGTCGAAGGGATTTTCAGAGAGCCGTCTGACACCCGCGTTCGATCTCGGCCTAGTGAGCTTGAGCCTTTCCTCTCCTTGCCCTCCTCCCGCTCCCAGCCCAATGCAGTCGCCTGTCACCCCAGCTGTTATAGCTCAGACTGGTGGCCCCTACACATCGATTACGATCTCTATTATTGCCATCGTTGTCCTCACTAGACCACGAAGCCCATGCTAGAAGGCTGCTTCTAGAAACGACGGAAAAGATGGATACAACGGCAAGGATGGCACCAACAGCAAGGTTGGCGAAGACGGAAAAAAGATGCACCCACCAGTGGCTATGTCCACCAAATCATCCGCGTCGGCGGTGCGGCGTCGGTCATGTTTGTCACGACCAGAGTGCACCACGGTAAGCTGCTAAGCGAGATCTCCTAATCAGATGCTATGACGGCCGGCCTCTGAGGCGCCTTCCTTGACAATGGCTAATAAGGACATGAAGTAGCTCCATCCAAGCTCAAGGCCGGAGTGGAGGGCCAAATCGCCGGGGCAGCAGCGGCTTCCGGCACTGGCACTACCACCATGGCCGCAGTCTTTACTGCCCGTCCTGCTGCATCCTTGCTAACCGCATGCCGCCGCCTCCTCCGCCGTCTCCGCTGCGATGCCCATCCAACAGCCAATAATGAGAAGATAGGACATTAGAAATAAGGTATCTCATAAAAATCTTTATAAGGGGGAATGCAGAGATTCTAGCCGATCTCATTGGGCATACCAGATCAGCTCTTGAGAAAGACACCTCCTTCTCGTGGCGTTCCGGGGAATGCTAGAGAACGGCGTTTCGTTGGTATTGTCAGCGCGGCTTGAAAGTCAACCCTCACCATGATGAAAGCACAGAGACACTTACGCACGACGCCACATCATCGCTCACTATACCGCATCCACAGTGTCTCCGCCTCGCCACCACCCCCCATGGGCATTCTTTTTAACAGACACCCAGTCGGTCCCTAAAATATATCAAACAGGATGGGGCCGACCTGACGCTGATGGAGTTTCGCCCGCCAGCGTGTAAACTGGAGGTACCTTCACTGGAAAATGAGAATGCACAGTGGAAATAATATGGGCTCAAAAACAGGCTGTTCGAGATATCTCCTTGGCGAAGACCAACAACTCGATGCCACGGTCTACGACGAACGGATGTGTCTCGCTTCCACTTCATTCCGGAGAAGCATGCGCTTTCCAACAGCAGCAAGAACGGAACATATCAGGAGCAACCTCCAATCTACACAGACCATGTTGCGGTTTATGACTATCCACCACGAAGCGACAAATCAACATCGTGAACCAACCCAAAATTAAAACACCAACTTACACTTTGAGTGACGTTTAATTTACAATTGTGTGGCGTTGTGTTTATGACACAGTGGCCGATGCCACAGACGAACGCGATATGGTTACGAACCGACTTTCAAATCGGACCAGCTCCAGCACGAGAACCAGCATGGAGCTTTCTCAGAAGAACTATATTACGCACCCCGTTGGCAGAACGCAGTCTTGAACGTGGGGGATACATGTACAAAGGCTGTTCTGAGACCCCCGAGGCTCATAGCACCGAGGAGCATGATCTTGTCATGCCCGACAGATTAAGAAAAATACACTCCCCAGACCGATGTTTCTAATCTCCCGACGGCCCCAATCTCCACTTGGTTTTGCTATCCTAGAAGCAACAGCCGTAATAACAAGAGAAGCCAGGACCATCATAGCTGTGACCTCAACCACATCAGATAAAGAAACAATCTATTTTATCCACACATTCCCGTTACATGGGAAGTACGACATTATCGGCGTTCCTGTTGTTGTTATCAAAGTCTTGACGCTTACAGAAATAAACATTTTCACTACATCGAAGTATTGTTCGACCGACTACCGAGCTGTCACGGATGCTGAACACACCACCCGGCTTTGCAAATGGTTTGCAAGTTGTTTGAGAGACTTTTTCACCAACAACGCGTACATCTTGCTACCAGATGGACAATACAAAAGCACTATGGTCCGTGTTGCATGGTGGCAGTACAACCAGTGTCGATTAAAATTCTAGTCATCAGCATTGGCCTTATCCTCGGGTCGTCGCCGAGACCGGAAAGTGGAGCATCACATTCCCGTACGGTGGACTTGATTTGACAAAGTCATCGCACGCCAACGCACCCGTCTTCGTTTACACGCCGACCCCGCCCGGCTATGGCGCGCGACCCGTCCATGAGCTTCTGGACGAGCTAGGCCACGATGACGCGACGGTCGCCGTGCAAATCCCATCGCGCCTCGTTTTCGGACCGCAGCCTATGGGAGGTGCGCGCGCGCTTCGCAGTCAATGCCGCGCCTGCGGACGGCGATCCGTGGAACTTATTGGACATACGAAACCTTTTGCCGCCCGTCCATCTCCCGCACTGGCTGGCGTGTAGACACCATTCGAGATATGGTGAGTGTCGAGACATTTCACGCATAAGGTATAAGGAACGAAGGTCTAAACATCACGAAGTCTGTTTGCGTTGTGGACACGAGCCACAATGATCATGTCACCAGGGGCGGAAGCTTAATCGACTGGACAGTGAGGGACGCAATTGCTATCTCTCTGCCGATTGGATTTCTCGTATACCCAGATATGCAGACTGAGTTCCGACTGGACAACGCTCGTCATTGAGGCATGAGTGAACGTGAGGTAGAGGCAGACTGTATGTCATACACATCCTACCGAAGCTCCTACGCCAACGTCGGGATACGCTTGGGCGTTCTCATCCAGTCCTCCGTGGTCGTCATCTCAACAAATTCAAAAAATCACCGCCACGACGGCAGGAGACACAAAGGGGAGGGCCCTGCTTCATGTCTACTTTGACCTCAGTTTCCCTCCCAGATCTAGGTGCAGTTACGCGCTGAGATCATGTGTGCTAACGAGCGAACCCTCGAGCAACAACCAGCTCCGATCTGCATCCAAATAGGAGCTTTAATTCACGCTCTACTGTACGGGACGTCTTTCTACTGACCTCATCGCTTTCGTGGCCAAGGACGAAAACGGTAACTGATATTTCCAACCACCACGCTTACAGTGATGGTGGGGTTTTGTTCGACCTGGCTGAGGGTCAAGTTTCCCAGAACTGTTGCATCTCTGGTACTGGCGTATTGCGGCATATACTTTTCACTGCTTCGGTAACAGTCCACACCCATCCATCAAATTGGGTCCTCGCTTCCTCTTCGTGAATGATCTCCCGAAAATTCAACTCTCACAATAAGCGATCATCGTCGTGGGACAAGAGGACAAAAAATGACCTCGAGATATATCGTTGCAGAATAGCAATGGAATATATTTATGTCAGCACATTCCGGAATGGCCATTTTTTCGAACAGTTGTCAACGTTCACGCGGCATTGCAGAGCCAAACCCCATCCGCCATTCAGTTGTGAATAGCGTAGAAAGATGAGGCACAAGGAAGACTACTCATCTCGCCAAAAGACGGACAATGGCCTACGCTGGTCATCGATGCCGGTTTGGTACCTCTTCTTCACTATCTTCAGTACCACAGATCACCTTCTTGTCGGTGTATGTCACAAATTGGCGTGACTTTTTACCAGCCACTTTACGGGGAGAATTCGTCGTGATGCAATGGATCAAGAACTCAATACGTTTCCCAGTCAATGTTTGCCAGAACGGTGCCTACCCAGCCTTTGAGAAAAATCCCACCAATACACAACCATCGTCTAGTTCAAGCGCTTCTTCACAAGCATCAGAGTGTAACATCAAGTCAGCAACTCCAATGTTGTTTTGGTGCAAAACTACGACTCCTTACAAACTCCTCACAGGCAACATCCAGATTAAATAGTGCACGTTTAATATTGGTCGATACCAAACGACAATTACTTCAAAAGTTGTAATCAATGTCCTCTATCAGGGAGATTATCTTCAGAAACGCCCAGAGTACGAAGATGCCAGGGACAAGAGCTACATCAGTACTACGATGAAACTCCAAAACATACTCTGCTAGTCACATTCCATTTCGCTGGTGTATCCTTTAAGGGTACAGACAAAGGGGATAATGTTGCACAGGCCAGAATTAGAGAACGTCGATGGAGCATGGAACTTACCGCGTCTTGTCGTCTGGCAGAGGAAGCTCTGTGTATTAATCAAGGGCGTGTGGAAAAAGGTATCAAGAAAAGGGCGCCGAACCTGCCTCGATACACTCGCCAAGCTTGGCCACTACGCGAGCCTCCTAACAGACTAGACCACCTTCCCTGCGATCGAGAGTAGCGGACCCCTAGACACGTTCGTACAACGACTCATCAACAACACCGATCTCATAGAGGCGGCCCTTCGCGCGAGCGCTGATCACGACGCCGCCGCAGACGCAGGCGCAGCAGTGGCCCGCAACGCAGACCCGCCTACAGCCGCCCTCGAGGCCGCGACAACCAGCGCCAACATTATAGCGCAGGTTCTCAACGAAAGCGAATCGGCATATGTTGGCTTTGCCGAGGAGCTACGTATTTGTGGCTTTGAAGACTTCGAGCCCGGCAAGGCCTACAACGTGAATGGTTGGTGAGTGTTAGTGTTGGTTCATCACGAGGCAGATTTAATAATTAGCCACGAGGGTACCTACGAAGGCGTCGGTGAACGCTGTGACATCTAAGAAAAGATGCTCGGTGATCACCCATTTTGTCGCTACCACGACAAGCCGAGCAACACCGCTACCCCCAATCACGCAATTTGAAGAAAAGGCACCATGGTTCTCAACTACAACAGCATGACTACGCGGGGCAACGCCCTCCGGTTCTGAGCCTTTGACCGTTCCGATAGGATGAATTGGTACGAAGGCATTGACCTATTCAAAGTACACAAATGGATTATGGTCCATGGACGTGGTTAGGGAACTTCCTCCACGGGAAGTTTGATTTACGACGACAGCAACATTGTCTTGGTGATGAGGTCCAAAGATTCAGATCTCGCGGTGAGCAAGCCTCACATACTTTCGACACAGATTACTAGAGACTTGTGATGAAAAAACAAACACAGATCCGGGCTATTCTTCATCGTTCTGCATCACGCACCATTCTCCTCATCCATAAAGCATCCCAAATGTCTTCCCGTGGCATCTTTGTGCGGGGGGGAGGCGCGCTCGCCCAACGTCTACCGGATGGACCGGTTCGCAAGCTGATCTCTGGCTCCCCAGACACCCCTGCAGGACAGGGCCGCTCACCGAGCCGCGAGACGGCGACGACGATGACAACGGAAGCGACGACATGGACGGAGGCGACGACTACTAATTGGACTGGCCAGAGGTGGTACAAGGTTTTTAGACACCCCTATCAGGAGTGTTTCAAAACCAATCTGTTCTCGGTCCGATTAAAAGTATAACCAGAAGTTGACACCGGTCCCTACTCAAGAGGTCGAACTCTACGAGAGCAGTGATTCAGAGGAGACTCATAATCGACAACATCTAATTCATCGAGCACCCAGACGGCACGACAATTGGTCAACAATCGTATGTCGAAAAACTGACTGCAGACACCACGGGCACAAAAGACACGCCTATACCAGCTGAACTCCAGCTATTCAAAAACCAAAACAAGGCAACAATAACAGCCACACGTTCCTTTCAACGAAAACTAGGTGGTTGCCTTTGGTGCGCACTGGTTTCGAGACCAGACATTGCGTTCACAGTCACTCGACTCGCGACATTCGTGTCGAACCCATCACAAGAACACGCGGACTTGCTCGACCATCTCTTGCAATATCTCAAAAACACATCACACTACGTTCTTCTGCTGCCACATTCGCCTACTCAAGACCTGCAAGCGTACGTGGATGCAAGCTTCGCCGACAATCCGGAAAGATCAGGTTCTGAACTTGCGTACTCCGTACATGTGCGCCACATAAGGGTTGGCGCAACAGAAAATGTACAACCACCACCAATACAATATGTTGAGCACCGAAAACAATCCTCCATCCCTAGCTCAAGGTGAGTCCCAGGACACATTGATACATATTGCTACTCCATAAGGACCTCGAGGAAATGGAGAAGGCTTGAGCATCGACCTTATAACAGCAACAACTACGAGAAGGTAAACAAGAACAATTGTTTCTTGATTGGCTTCTACCAGAAGGGCGTCGATCTCTCGCCCACAAAAGGAACTTGATGGGCCGCCGACGGAAAATTTCAGTAAGTGATCGGCAGCCATCCAAAGCTTTTGACGTTTAGGCCAAGATGTCCGATGCAGTGTGTTGACACCCTATCCCTACTATGTCATTTGAAAAGACATGAAAGACGACTGACCAACCTGTAGAGTGTATACCTCTTTCGTTCAGTTCACGGCTTTTTAAAAGACAGCCTGTTCTAAATACCCAAACAGTCGCGAACGCTTGGGAGAAGTAAGCATCGACAACAGGGTTGGACACAAGGAGCCACACAACCACGATGCTTGAGGCATTTCCACTGCAGGTCGCAAAAAGTTCTCATAAAATACTTGTTGTGCCTCTAATGCTAATTTTATCCAGCACAGCAGCTACCTTTTTACTGCATAGTATCGTTTTGTGATATGCTCTGAGCCAACCACAGCCTTAAACTTCGGCATCATGCCCAAGAGACAAGTGCATTGACCGGCCCCCCTGGCCTGGGCCGCCGAACTCTCCCGTCGCCCGCGCCACCAGCGCTAACGACGTCGACGACGACGACGAGGACATGTTTGCGCCCGTGCCGCCCGCGCCTGTTCCCGTGACGCAGTTGCCCTCGTGGCGCCATTAGCGACAAGCGTTGCGGGCGCCCTGCTGGCACCCGACGACCTCGCCGCCCTGCCTTGCTACCGCTGTTTCCGCGCGGCATTTTCTGGGACGGGGCCGCTGGCGGCCCCTATGTGCGCATTCGTGGGCGGGTCGCTTCGCTGCGTCCACGTCTCTTGCCGTGGCAAGGGCAATTGTCGTCCGGTAAGGTTGGACCATACATTGAAACCGAGACGGGGTCCTTGCTAACCATCGCAGCTGCCTGCCTTGATGGCGAGGGACCGCCAGGCCCTCCTGGCCATCGTCCACGCCGTGCTGGCGTGTGCCATGCGGAGCTATGCCTGGAAGCTTGTGTTGGCCATCGACGGCCACAAGAGGAGCTTCGGCCACAAGAGGAGCTTCGGCCCCACGGGTGCCAGCCCAAAACTTGTTAATGAGTGAAGGTATACTGCTGTTTAACCTACTTCTGGCCAAAAGAACGAGGGTAGATTGCCTCCTACAAGAAGTAAGCGAATGCGCGCCTTGACCTCTTGTTCACCTCGCTCTGCTCTGCCATTTCGTGCTGGGTCGTATACAGGGCTGCTCCTGAATTCGATGCCCTCTTTTTTGCAGTATTTTTCGAATCGTAGGGCGCTCACTTCGGTTCCGTTGTCCATGACATGGCGGCGTAGCTCCCTGTTGAATTGCTGCATGGTTCTGACGATAATCGCGAAGATCTCGTCTGCGCAGTCGTGCTTCGTTTTGACGGGCTTCAAGTTCAACTTGCTTGAGGCTTCGTCAACTCCAATGACGGTCCAGTTGTATCCTTCAATGCCCTGTAGCTTGATTTTAGCCACATCGAAGTGCATGATTTCCGATGACAGCACCGTCGTGGAGACTTCGAACATCCACTTCGCTGAAGTTTTCGCCATGACCGACGGTGATTTCATCCAGTCCTGGCCAAAAGGAATATGGAGACGCACCCGGTACACCATTAAATCTTCCACAGGAGAGAATAACGAAGGTGAGGTGAAGGAAATGCAGCACGATCAACAGTTCAAGCAGCCGAAGGTGGACAACAGTTCAGCAGGCAAGTCATCGCGAGATGTCATTGACCTCGATGCCGATGAGCCAGTGCAACTCGCGACGATGACAATTCACTCTACAAACCTCCCTCCCTCCCTCCCTGATGACGACGAAAAAGAGATGACGACCCTCCCTGCCTCCGTGACAGCCTTTTATGAAGCTCCCATAGTCTGCGCTGCCCACAGCAATCCAGACCAGCATTCCATTGAAGAAGGCGATCTATGAAGCAGAGGAGTGGCACGATGCACTCAACCACAAGATGAAGCAAATGCTAGACCGCGAAGTCTTTCAATTTGTCGACAAGCCGAAGAGGCACCGCCCCGTCAAGACTCGCTGGGTGCTACTCCAGAAGAGAGGCGTTGGAGGTGTCAAAACTAAGAAGGAGGCGCGCATCGTGACCAAGGGCTTCGAGCAACGAAAAGGCGTCATTTGTAAGTGCGATGGAAGGCAGAACAGACAGGGAAGGTGCAATAGGCATTGTTTGTTGACTTTGTGATAGACAAAAGAAGCCGAATACGCCCACGTGGCGGCATTGACTCGTTCTGCCGTGGCAACGGCGGTTGGCGGTCGCGCCTTCACTGCGGCTGGATAAGGAACCCACACCATGATGCACGCCGCCGCGAACCAAGTATGGGCAGCCGCTGCCGGCTTTCTTGACACGGCGTCGCTCGCGTAGGAGCGCCGCCGCAATGCCAACGGCGATCCGGTCCAGGACGAGACCGTCACCATTAATAGTGTATACATGTATCACTCTTCTAGACGGTATCTCCTTTTACTACCCACTTCCACAACAGTCACGACAGTCCTTGCCCATAAGAACAATCGTCATACATTCATGGCTACGCCCAAGTCTTCAGGATGGAATTACCGCATACGAGCAAGGTGGTGGTTATCTGCGCTCAAGAATGGAGCTCGAGTTACATGAGGTCGTCCTTCACGGCCACCCCGCATAGCCCAGATCGCAGTTACCGAACATAGCTGGACATATACCACCGCCATTAGTGAAGTGAAGACCCGAACCAGCACGCTGTGCAGTATATGCTTCCTCCGTCTCTCCAACTCTGGCTGTCAACGGATTTTGGGGCGTTGAGTTATCAAAAAGACAGGATACTGCGAAGCAACCCAGGCATCTGATAGTCAGCTCCGTGAGCCTATTCAAATATGGCACTACCGACTGTCCTAGATACACGTGTCATGGAACGGGATCTCGACCTGGGAGAGCGCTGGATGCGTAATGCTCTCCGTCACTAGCACCGGGGGCATTCTCTTGGTGAATTACCTCCTCGATCATGTGGCGCAAAACAGTAACTTCAGTCCGTTGCATAGCACATATCCGCCACCAATGGGAAGCCCGTCAAGCTCGGCAAGACATGGCAAGAAGATTTTCTACGCAGAAACCCAGCTATCAAGACCATGAAGAGAGTTGGCTTCGAACTAGAGCGCATCAACGGCGCTGAACCAGCTGTTATCAAGGACTTTTTCGCTCGTCTTGACCACGAGAATATCAAGTCGATCCCGCCACAATATCGGTATAATATGGACGAGACTGGACTTTAAGAAGGACTGGGATCTAACAGTCTGGTCGTTGGGCGCCTTTATAAGCGCAGGGAGGTCGTTAAAAGCTATGGCTATCGCGTCTAGGTGACCGCGCGATCGAGTGTATTGTTCCACTTCTACCATATTCTGTTGAAGAATTGTAATCTCACGGTCTTTTATATCCTACGCGGAGGCATGAGCCAATAAGTTTAGCGAAGGCAACCAAATACTTGAACAAGAGGGTTGTGTAACACGCAAAATGCCACGCTGTCAAATCCTTGTAGGAGATTTCTCTGGGGACTCAACAGCACTTGCAAAGACAAGTACAAATTCTCAAAGCAACTACACTTACGAATACGCACATCGTTTTTACCAAATTCACACGGCCTACAATACGACAAATAGAGCAGGTTCAACAGGCGGTGGTACTCTGACATCGCCAAGCTCACCAACTTCTGTGTCGCTAGCCGAGGAGCTGGATCGAACACGCACAAACGATGACCCAAATTCCAATTATGAGTTCTGTTAGAGTTTACGACACTGAAAATTAAGAAAGCGAAATGAACTATTTATGCAACAGTTCCCCGGGCCACTTCGATCGGTATTCCTCAAGGTGCTGAGTAAACAGGCCGTGTGCGAGCCAGTCCATCATTTGCATTTCGACACGATTTCTATGAAACCCGATCGCATACTCGACGAGAATTCTATGGGGCGGCCCACCGCCAGCCCCGTGGGCAGCATTGTTTTTGCCGTTATTGGTAACACGACGGATTGCACCCATCAGAAAGGACTAATATTGCCATTGAAGGTTTTTTCCGGTATTGGAGCATTAACACTTCTGGGCCAAACGTCATGTTATCAAAATGACATCCCCAAGATGAGCCCAAGTGAGCGTACCGGCGATGTCCAACTCGGTAATAGAACGCATATTTTCCAGACGCCGAAATCAGGCCAAGACATCAGAAGAAACATTACCAAAATAGTACGCCAACAACACAATCACTTCGACTACTTCTTGACAGCGCCAGCAACGCCATCGACAAAAAGAAACGCTGAAATAACACATTTACAGCGACGAATTCAGACTCTAGAAACACAAGTATCGAATAATACTTTCAGACAACAGAAACAAGTGCGCCCAAACTCAAAAAACAAGTTTGTCGAGATAGCCAACGTTCTACGCACAAGGGCCGCACTAGGGAGAGAAGAAATAATGCGACAAGAGCAAGAACAACGGCATATGGCGGAGGGCATGTCAGTTAGGCCAATGACGGATTTTTTGTTTGCATTTGACAGCAGAAGTGGCCAGGATGTGCCATATCGATAGAAATGTACGGAGTACGTCCGTACTCCGTAACATTTTTTGATCTTGAAAAGTGTTCCATAAAGGGGGGTGTCCCAGATTGGAGCCACTTAGCTTACCGACCAAGAGGATCTCAAGGTCACGCCAAGTTGCCCCTCAAACGGGAATGGCGCACACACTCGAAAGCATGCATACAGCGACTGGTATTCGACGAGCAGATCGTGGCATGCTTTTGTTCTCTGCAATTTTCAGCTTGTGTTGTACGCATTGTTGGCGAAGACGAAGAGTACATGTCCATGATCAAAATCCGACAATATAACAACATTCTACTTCTCGCCCGATGCAGCGACACCACGTCACCAGATTTAAGACAGAAATTTATTCACAATCTTTCAGACGCATAAATGCCGAAGCAAAACATACAATCTTCTGAATGGCTTGCCACGGCTCAATATATGGGAGACGACGTATTGGAGACACACGACACAGTGCCCCATAGTGCGCCGATGCATCCTGCGCCAGGCAGGTGTAGCGTGCTAAAAGATCGCTTGGACCAACATTTCATGAGGAGATTGAAGTACCTTGACACAGCCAGATCGCCATTCGACATCCAATGATGAAACCACACTGCGTGCAAACTATGTACTGAAACGAAAATCAGCAATCGAAGTATCAATCACGTGACTTGAGAGCCGTCGGTTTGTTTACTTTACCCCTATTCATATGGTTTTTAAATCTGCGCCGAGCCAAGAGTGGATGAGTTTCTCGAATATGAGACCGACAGAGAGTGGTTCTGACTATCTTTGATCGACATCCAGCTGAGGAACCTCATACGCACCCCCGCGGCCAGAATCGGGATCCAGGTATAGAACACCGCGACCCGAAGCACGACCCATTACACAACGGCGGCAGCGTACCTGCCCGCGGACGAGCCGCCCGACGCTCCCGTAATGGCCTCCTTTGCGTGGGACCGGTTCTGCCACGATGTGGGGGCTGCGTACGACGTGTCCAAGGCAGACGAGCCTCGGACGACCTCCGTGTGCATGCTAGCGGGACAGAACCTCGTCCGCCTAACCTCCGCCTTCGACTTCGTGTGCCTCTGAGCGGTCGTGGACACCTACCGCGGCGTTCCCGCATACGCCTCGACACAAGTGCCTCTCTTACGTTTCTACATAGCCCCAGCGGCCTTTGGTCGCCCCGTCGCTCAGCTGCCAGGTATGTACCCCCCCCCCTTTTCGACCGTCTTGTCTGTATACCCTACGGCGTGAAAAGGAGCGCTAGACTAACGCAAGGCCATTGCCGCAGTCGAGATCAATATGCCCCCGTCGACTCTACTCGACTCTACCTCGGCAGGTCGTCTATCAAGACCGCGTCGTCATCGAGATCTCCGACGATGACAGCTCGAACGACGACGACGAAGCCGTCGACGAGGATGATGACAGCTCCAACGACGAGGCCGATAACCACGAATAACACATCATGGAAAAATGTTACAGCCAGCCTTACAAAACCTCACTCCTTCGTCATTTTTTTTAGCTCTTGTTTCATTTTCCTTACGTTCACGGTTCTCCGCACCATTGCACTTCTAGCGATGGAAACTCCCGTGATAACGTAAATGATTGTTTGTGGCGGAGGTCCGGTGGCTGTCCAGGTGGCCACCTCCGTTCCGCTCATGGGCATGCCATATCAAACACCAAATGGTCTGCTCAACAAAAGCTCAATCCGAGTCGCATATCATGGCACAGAGACCCAGTTGTTGGTCTAAATGGAGTATCATTCTACTACCAATGGATGGTTGTAGAAAGAAATCTGGCCAAGCTCGTGGAACGTTCTATGAAATGAAGATTCGCTTTCGGAAACCTCACCATCTTGTTCACCACACGAGAAGTGCTGAGATTGAAGCAATCCGGTGATGATATGGTGTCGCGGCTCAGGACCACTTTTATCTCTGGGTCATGAGCTCCCGTTTTAATATCCATAGGGCCTTCAATATCAACCGAAGCTGTAACCCTACAGAAA
Organism: Sporothrix dimorphospora; assembly: GCA_021397985.1. Taxonomy (NCBI): domain Eukaryota; kingdom Fungi; phylum Ascomycota; class Sordariomycetes; order Ophiostomatales; family Ophiostomataceae; genus Sporothrix; species Sporothrix dimorphospora. Next base: position 59,931 of record WOUA01000023.1, read on the forward strand.
ATAGCGAGCATTTAAGGCAACATCAAAATACCACTGTCAATCTCCCGAGCAGTGGTATACAACTGGATGTATGGCAAGCCACCTGGTGTTGAGGAGGAAACACCACCTGTGTGGAGGTGTTTGGTCTGTCTTATCTTTTCGATGTGACATATATATTACAATGAGATCGGTGCTGCAATTTGAAGCAGTCGCGGTATGAACAAAAACACACGCTTGTCAAAATCTCGAAAGGCCGAGAGCAGGGCAAGCGACTGCTGAAATGTCCCACTGCCTTCAAAAAGAAATATCAGCGTCTGGCTGTAGCTCACTAACTACCAGCGTCAAATTCCGGCAGGAATACTCCTATGTCGACAACGAGCACAAGAGTATTTCCTGAAAGTCTCATGCCGTGGGCTGCTAGCAAATTTTACAAATGACAACATCGTGTGGGCCACAGCCAATGTCGATCAAGAGTGTTCTCGCCATAACAACCAGAAACGATCCCCGTTCAAAATCAATTTTCAGGGCAGCTTATGTCTTGAGGGGCCAGCTTGACCTACATATTGGGTCGAAAGAACGAAGGCTGGCACAGCACCTGCAAGCACTATTCCATGACTACATAGAGAGGGGCCTATTCTTCTACTTTGTTTTTATGGTTCGTGTCGACCAAACATCAACAACCCTGTCATAAATGGCAGTTCCTGTCTCTGCTGGCAACCATCGTAGTAGACTTGACCGAATGGCGGCCGGTTGAAGCGCGGCCGAGATGCGCTCCGTGGGTGAAGATTTCCACAAGCGTAATCTCGACACGCTTCTTTGACGGATTCTGCGGCGGGGCTCGATGACTCGCATTTGTTGATTTACTTCCAAGTGCTCTGCATATGTCACACTATCAACAATCTACGACTACTGCTATAGTGTCCTGAAGCGGTTCCGGAGGCATCATCCCCGGCCGAGGGGCTCGCACACCCCTGACATCAACGATTATAATCTCAAAGTCAACGGGGCCAGTCGTTCATGAAATTCGGTTGCACTCGTCAGTGGATCCGTTTTATGGCGAGTAGTACTGAAACAGACGTGACACCGCGTACAATCAAATGACGATCGTGGGACGATGTTGTTTTTGTGCCTTTCTCGAAGCCGAGATAATTGAACATGTGAACATGCAGCTCAAAACATCAACCCGAAGGACTATCCACGTAAATCAGGTGAAAACGCATCCACCACCATACAAATTGAACTTCATTCCATCACCAACAACGGTTACTGCAGAAGTGGATCGTTGCCGACGTGGTCGGTTTGTCTACTACGAAAGTCGGGCTTGATCAGTGCCAAAGCAGGCGCTACGTGAGATTGGTGAATGGAGCCGGTGGTCCTTTCTGGTACACAGGGCCTACCAAATATGTCCCGTTGCGGTCTATCACACAGCTCTCAAATATTTTCAATGGTATTGTATGATGCAATACGAATACGTGTGAACTAGGAAGATAACCAGGCAGACTTTTACCATTGCCCCAGGTGAGGTGGCTAAACATCACAACAATGCCATCGGACCACTGACTCGTTGGTACGATATATGAGTATACTTGTTTTGTCACCTAGATATCTTCGACATGATGGGATTATGCAACCGGCTCAAAAACTACTACCGTACGCGGTAATTTAGCGAGCGTCTCCTTAGGATTCAGTGGCAATGGCTCTTCTATGACAAGCCAGGTGTCCAGGTATCCAATTGAAACTGGTTTACACGCGCCCTCCAGTATCCCATGAAATGTGCCGTCATGAGGTCGTGAGAAGCAACCGAATGTCTAACGCCAAATGTACATGACTTCTTCTGGGGAACGGACGGTCACTGCCACAGTCACCACCATCACCAACGGTGCGGTGCGCAACAGTTCAGTTCAACCACATCAGAGTGTCCTTCTATGCGGCGAAGTTAGTATGGTATCTCCTAGTTTAAAAAAACGGAAGTGGCTGAGGCAATGTTCTAGGTCCGTTATATTCCGCCATTATCTTCTGTAAACTTTGAGCCGTTTCTCTAACACGTCGATGCAACAGTCTATGCAACTTTGTCTGCTTATACGGAATACTTATGCTCACGGCCACATCAGAGACGCGAGTACCTGGCGTACAGAAACATAGTGCACCTTCGGAATGCTTCACGAGGGTTGCTTTGAAATACGAATTGCAGCGTTTGAGGACATCCTTGACTTATGCTTCAGGTGCATCACGCCGGAAAGAGATTATGGCTGGAGACAACGAGAGCCGTTCCCGGAACAGAACCATGCCGGCCGACGACATGATTCCGAAGTTAGTCCTTGCGGGAAATTTTCACCGGCACAAAACTTGCACGTGAAACACATCAAGGATGTATGCTATACTGTTTAGGAGACTGTCCAACAGCAATATTCTCTCTGAGTGAGTAGGGCACTTAGAGAAATTCAATGTTGTTGATTAATGGCAAATAGAAACAAATTATGGACACCCGAGAACGATATTCCACATGAATGGGCTCAATGCATCATTGTTACGGCTGCCGATCAAGCTATCTCGGGAATAGAGAAGACACGGGGCATCCAATAAGTGAAACCTCGTGAAAATATACCATTCCCAGTGAGTGAATACGGAAAGAAGACGAATCGTCATTATGGAACTCTCCCTTCTCTTGCTTCCCGTTTTCTCTTCTCGAGGCTTCTTCTCTCATTCCAGACCCACCATTTCGGAGAAATGCCATCCCTGCTCGGTAGTTTAAGCAGCCGATCTCCTTGGTGGCTTCGAAGAAACCGACCACGACGACATCGACAATCCTACTTCTCGAAATGAACTAAGCATATACCAGGGAATTGAGCCTACACAGACCCTTCGCATTCTTCCAGAAAAGGAGGTCCTTTTTAGAAACGGCAGTCATGCTGGCAGGATCTTCGAGGTAATACAGGGCATGGAATTGTTCAACAGCCGGCTACCCAATTTTTACGACTAAGGCTGTATTGCGACCGATGGACAAGGTCGATATGGTCCCAACCAGATACCAACACCAAAGGATGTCGATATGAGGGGCGCGGCGTTTACCGGAATTCACAGACTGTTTCAATTATGAGATAATCTTGGACGGGTGGGAAGATGTTCAACGACGCAGTCCTGTGTTTCGCACCACCCATCCACCATGCAATGGGACCGGTCCACGGTAGCTGAGCTGCTTAAACGTAACCTTGAAGCTGCGCTCATCAATAAAGCGCTAAGCCCCAGAAACATGGGGAACTGTCTTAGACTGCATGGCGGATACATTTGCAATCTTAGCAACAACTGTCATCGACTCTTTAATGAGATGGCTGTCGATATACAAGAAATTTCAGGAGTCTGCGTTTATGATTGGCCGTGTCTTCTGAGGACAGGACTGGGCGATGCTATTCCTCGACGATGCTCGACGGACAAGGCATCAGTACTGGTTTTCAACATCGCAATTTTTACCATCTTTCTCCATCAACTTTTGTTTTCGATCTCTCCCAAAGGCTGTCATGGTGAGGAAACGCCTCATCTGCCTCAGGGATATCAAGGAGACATCAAGGCCAGAAAAACGCCAAGCCTGATGAAAATTTGTGATATGTGCACGTCGACAACCCCCCAATTGATCTGATGGGAGAAGCGGCCACCCTTCGTTATCTGTGCCACAGTAATTTCCAGGATCCGATGCCAGGATCCGCGCCACAAACAAAGTCCTTGTGCTTTTCATGCACTCGTCCCAGAGCCTCGTCCGCGGTCTACCGGCGGGCTTTTGGCTCGGACCACGAAGCACGCATGGTACAAAACCACCGCCGATGGCTGGCCGAGTGATTACATCGGTTACGACTGTTCTGTACGACCTTGTGAGTCTGCTTGAGACGATTAATGGCCAGGTATACTTCTTGCTTAGGAAGACATTGACCTCCGTATGAAAGGGGAAACCAGCGTTCATCGACAATGCCTTTATCTTTGTGTAGCGCCACTTAGGTTAAGTCGCGCTGTTAGGTTCATATTAAATCCTGGGGGCATATGAACTGTTTATCCTCTCTACTAAGAGAAAACGTTGACTAAATTATTGCCCTGGAGGTCCGCAATACGGGAATCGTTTGGGCGTGTGCGTGTTACTGCTGCCTATGGTACAACACCTAAGCAAACCGCATGTTGATACCAACATTGCATTTTCGATTTTGCGGCTTTTCGATGTCAAGACTGAAGCACGCGTTATACTTCTCCATATACAACAACTAAACGACGGACTTGGTTTGTCTTCAACTGATGTCTCTTCTGTCAGGCTAATCAAGCGTCTAACTGAGTATCCGCTGATACCTGCAATACATCAGCGCTTCGACGTGGCCATGTCGACCTCTTGTCCCCTGGTCTTATGAGCTTCCGGTTGGAGGTAACACCAAGGCCGAGTTTTTCAGACTGCAGTTGAAGTCTTTGTTGGTGGATTGGCCGCATGGTGATCCATACATGCCACCCTGCCCCGCCCCTGGGGCGAGATGTCTCGCGATGAGATCGAGGCTCGCGACGACCACGTCGTCAGCAACAAGGCTCAGTACTGCTCCGTCGTCCGCACCGGTTTGGGGGGGACCATTTTGTGTCTGGGCGGCGAGGTCGGCGCCGTCTGGGACGCCAAGCCTCAGACGGCCGGCCAGCCCATCTGCTGGGTCGAGCTCAAGACCAGCCAGGACATCCAGAGCGAGCCCGACCTCGAGGCGTTTGAGCGCAAGCTGCTCAAGTTTTGGATTCAGTCGCTTCTGTTGGGCGTACCGACGACCAAAGCTCTTCGAATCACTGAAGGTCGTCTTAAAAGCATACGGTTGCCCTCATAATATGGGCCTTTAGCCCAAGGCATGTCAACAATGAATGATTGATCTATGAGTGAGGTGCACATTTTCGGCTGCCCTTACAAGACCGTGGCTTCTTGCAACCCTTCTTGGAAGAAATACAACTTTGATGTTTCCTCTCAGGCGTCTGAAAGTACGAGACTCGGGACAATGTCCAAATTCAAAGCCAGCTCGATGAAAGCCCCGATTCTGCGGTCACTGCATGGAGTATCGTGCAGACAGATTTATCTCTGACAATAAACCAATGGCAACAAGGATCTGTAACATTTGCATCAACGCCACACCGCTGAACAATTGCGTCCCCGTAAATACAGGCATCATCGAAAAAAAACCTTGCAAGAAACATCTTCCGCCGCGCTCTTAACACCCGTCGCGCCCTTCCGTCCTCTGTTACAACGGACACCCATTTCTGCTAATGATGGCGAAGGCGAAGGCGTCGAATCGACAATGACGACGACAACACCAGTGCAGCGCAGTGATGCCCGGAAAAAGGTTGTCCTCTATATCCAGCAACGCATTTACGAGGCGTATCTGATTCTGAGGGTATCAGCGCTCTTAAATAAGGCGAAGAATAAGATTAATGACCAAACTCTGCCAAGACACCGCCATTGAAATACTGCAGAAATGCCGCATGAGTCCATAGTTGGCTCCCAGCACGCACAACTATGTTCCACGCGTACTATGACGACGAATACCTCAAATCCCCAGAGGGAGTCCCCATCACCAGAATGGTTGACCACCACGGCCAAATCGTGGTTTTTGCAGACACACACAAGATCCATGAGACTGTACAGGACGCCGACGTCCTGCACACTTGCTGCGCCAAATCCACGACTTTTCAATCCACGAGCGGGCCCCCAAACGGGCAGCGCAGCAACTAAACGAGCGTCAGCGGCTGCGCCTTCAACATCAATGGTTGGGACATCCTAATCCGAAAGCGCTCACAGAGACACTGAAAACGGCCACCGGAGGCCTTGTCAAACCGGACATCGTGGTCAAAAACGCAAGTAAGATGGAACCATGTATACCTTGCGAAATCAGCAATGCCCAAGCCTTCAAGCCCAAGGACAGGAGAGACATCGCCACGCTCGCGGGGGAGATCATGCACTTCGGTCTCCGATCGGTTTGGGCTATTCATTGTTTTGTTTTTCTTTTTTTTTTTCATCCAAGTTTCATGAGTTTGTTGAACGCTTCCGGAGCTCTGTGCTATGGAGACGAGAGGCCAGTCAGGGGAACTTACTGTTCGCCTTGCGTTACTCTTCCTTCTTCTGTCCGTTTAATTTCTGAGCTCCTGGTTTGCCTGAGTTGCACCAGCCCCAAAGTCTATCCGCGCCGTTTTGCTTGTCTTCGGCTTTAAGCCTCAAGTCCCTCCTCATTTGCAAGGAGTTTTGCAAGAAATCCCATCCTCGCATCTTATCTATGAGAACTACCTCAGCGTCAGAGCGGATAAATGTTGTGAAATGCACATACACGTGTCTCCGGATGATATTAACGGCAACGTCTGGTATAGCACTTGGTCGTTTTCAGACACGTCGAAGAGAAGGTTTGATGCCGCCAGCACAATATCGCACCATGGCCGCAGATGTCTAGGTCAGACTCAACAAACTTCTACTATCAGTGGCGTACGCACACCTGCCTGCGTACGGCTTTGCTTCTTCGTGAACGGTTGTGAAGAACTCACCTTTAATTGCCTCGTGATATACTATCACAACTCAAACCACACGAATAGCGATATGAACTCGAAGGAGCCAATTTTACTATTTCGTCTGTAAAATGCAGGATATGTCTTGACGACAAGGACCGTGACATCAGGAAGTCTAAGGAGCAGCTCGAGTATTTCCTGAAATATGGCAAATTCGTCAAAAATGGAATAATTATTCCTCTATACGTTGATGACTTCAGTATCGCATATGCTTGCAACAGTAGGCTAAGACAGACGGGTGCGTCTCGCAACACTTGGTCCGGAGCGTTTGAAAGCCTCCAATTCACAGCACCGCTATATCGAGATCACAAGAACACAGCACATATACCTCTGTATCAGCATACATTGAAGGGATGGCTCGCTCCGTCGCCGGGAACAAACTGCCTGAAGCACCAGTACCAGCCACGCTTCATTCAGTTGGGAAATGAACAAAATTCGAGCAAATGACGGAGGTGCAGCTCGTTCTTCTTAGAGCACCTAGAGACACTCAAGCCACTATGGGGTTGAGGGATTGGAATCATGTTTTGTTAAAGATGAGCATCGTTTCTTGAACGCCTCGATCTCCACAAGAGCCGTCGTGAGAGTACGGAGTTGGGTTAGCCGGATTATAGCCAAAAGAAAATCACTTTTCGAATACGATATTATCAATGTCCTGTTTCCTGCGTCATGTGCTCTTCGAAAAGATGCACATGCATATCACCAAAGTCGGTTTTGCAAGCGACACAGACCGTGCCCTCGCTACATGCCTTTGAAACAGGCGTCGTGTTGGGTCATATATGCTTTTCTCCAAGCCAAGTGGACAAGAACATCCACGCCAGAAACGCAGTCCCACACTACCAATATCTCCACGTCGAAAACAAAGCGACTTCTTTCTTCGAGCGCGAGAATTGACGATGTATTAGTGGACAACCACAAATCTTGATCCTAGCTTCCTGAATTCTCGACTAGGAGTTCGATTACCTAGTACGTGCTCAACGTTATTGGAGACACGGAGCAGTACAGCGCCCTCCTACCCCGATGTCAGGGACTTCCAATGTCGTCCCATGGCTTCAGACATTATGTGACTATGGACAAGCTTCACAAGGAGTCAGCGATATCGCGGCACTGCTGCATGCTGCCGCTGTGCAACAAAAATACCGACCATAGTCGATGCTTGCACAAATAAGCTGCAGTATACTAGTACGAGGGTGAGATTAAAGAGAATATTCGCCACAAAACGTGAAGGGGATCATTAGGGCAGATATTAATGACAGTAAAAGGACGAGGTAAATGGTTAAATTGGAATTTTGTGCTGCATTTTCAAAAGATTAATGTACTTTATGTATTGAAATCTATTTCAAATCTCAATTGTTACTTGCATAATTTTACAATCTTAGCAAGTACCTTTTTAAAAAACGAAAATCAGTAAAAGTAAGCATTGTTTCGTTGGTGACAGACTACAAAACACACCCTGAATAACATTTTGTTATGACGAAGATGTATTAGTGAAAAAAGTAAGCAATACCAACAAACACCACAAACACCACAAACACCACAAATGCCAGAAGTGTCAGAAATGCCAGAAAAAACAGTCATTTACTTTTGTTCTGTAAGCATACGAAAAACGGAACAATACAAGGCCTCGTCTGACGTTCGCGACGATGATGCCACGGAGACTACGGCGCAAGTCGGCGGCCCAGTTGCCCGATGCCACGGTCGTTCCCGGCAAAACACCCTTGGCATCGTCACCAACGGCGATATTCCCTCACTGTCTGCTCAACACTTTCCTCGATCAGGACCATGAGTCAACGCAGTATTTGCATCCTTTGAGGGGTTTTATGTGATTCCAGCTCTTTTAAAGCGGTGATCTACCGTAGTTTCCCGCTGCCGCATGCCGTGAACGCGGTCCATCCCGTGTGCACTGCGGGTGAGTGCCAGCGGCCCTGCCGCACACAAAGGCAAAGGCACGCAAAGCCGGCAGCAGAAACGCCGTTGCGGTGTCGCTGTTCTTGGTCGTCTTTTTGTTCTTTCTTTCCATTGCGCTAACGCTGGTTGGTGGGCGCGTTGTCACTCGCTGTACTTTTAGTATTTTTTTCTGCGATTAAATTTAATTCGCACGTCTCCTTCCGTTCGTCGCTTCCCGTAGCCGAGCTAGACTGAGCAAAAAACTGCCCCTCCCCCGCTAAAGAAAACGTGAGTCAAAATGGCAGCACACCAAAACACACACCAAATCGGCACACCAAACGGTACATTGCGACCGGTACAAGTAGCGCTCTAAAACCGCGCAAACAAGGCTAGCAACTGTTGAAAGGGCAGAAAAAAATTAGCATCTATTTTTGCAGTCGCGGCCGTCCGATCGACCGGGCTTGTTCCTTCCTGTTCCTTCTTCTTTCTCTTCTTTCCCTTCCTTCCCTTTCCTCGGTTTGGCGATTTCGATCTTTTTCTTGACCCCTACACTTTTTGTTGTTTTCGAACAGCAATCAGCAACAACCAACCAACGACAACATGGCGACCATCATTCTCGGCTCCCAATGGGGTAAGTTCTGCCCCTGTCCAAAGGCAGTTTGGGTGGTGCCTCCGATTGCGCTGGTGGGCTGCATCGAGGCACAGCGTCACTCTCACGAGCCATTGGGCTTTGTCGATGGCCTCAGCTGCTTGCCATGCACGAATACAGACTGACATGAGGCTTTGCCCATCTTTCTAGGAGACGAAGGTGTATGTATCCCACTGCAATTACCATCCTGGGGGGGGGGGGGGGGGGGGGGGGGGGGGGGGGGGGGGGGGGGGGGGGGGGGGGGGGGGGGGGGGGGGGGGGGGGGGGGGGGGGGGGGGGGGGGGGGGGGTGGGGGGGTGGGGGGGGGGGGGGGGGGGGGGGGGGGA
>WOUA01000023.1:69329-253220 GCA_021397985.1 Sporothrix dimorphospora
CCCCGGTGGTTGCCATGCACGAATACAGACTGACATGAGGGTTTGCCCATATTTCTCGGAGACGAAGGTTTTTTTATCCCACTGCAATTACCATCCCCCCCCCCCCCCCCCCCCCCGGTCGACACCCCTCTAACCGTTGCGACGACCCCATCTACAGAAAGGCAAACTGACCGACCACCTCCTCGCGTCCAACGCGTTTGACATTTGCGCGCGTGCCGCCGGTGGCCACAATGCTGGCCACTCGATCAAGTGAGAACCTCCGACCCGAAAATAAAGACAGCACGGGCATGCGCGACGACATCTGTGCGCGATCTCGGGACAAGGCTGACAAGGTGGGGCACTCGCCCTCTTTAACTGCAGGACCGGCAACCAGAGCTACAGGTAGCGACCCCTTCCATTCGAGGCGACGATGTTCGCAAGGACGGTGGGCAAGGACAGCAGTAGCTGTCGTGTCTTTCGGGCGCGACGCCCGTCGCGCGTCGTCACCAGGAAGATGCGACGGCGCATCTTCTCCCGCTGTCCGGCAAACAGATGCACAGATACGGCGACACAAACGATCGTGACAAGGACACAACTGACAATTTTTCCTCTTGTGCTCTAGCTTCCACCTGCTGCGTATGTCTTCTTTCTCCTCACTTCGTCCCCACTGCTCTCTGTTCGCTTCCCTCCCTAACAACTACAGCTTCTGGCCTCATCAACCCCACGACCGACAACCTGATCGGCTCCAGCGTCGTCTTCAACGCCGAGGCCTTTTTCAAGGAACTCGGCGAGCTCGACGCCAAGGGCGTTCCGGACGTCCACAGCCGCATCCACGTCAGCTCCCGCTGCCACCTCAACTTTATGCTGCACGCCGCCGTCGACGGCCTGAGCGAGGTCAAGCTCGGCAGCGAGTCCATCGGCACCACCAAGCGCGGCATCGGCCCGTCCTACAGCAACAAGGCCTCGCGCGACGGCCTGCGCATCATTGATATTTACAGCGACTCGTTCGAGCGGAAGCTGCGCCAGCTCGCCGACAGCTACCGCGAGCGCTACGGCGACCTGCTGCAGTACGACGTCGACGCGGAGCTGCGCAACTACGAGGGCTACAAGGCGAAGCTGCGGCCGTACATTGTGGACGCCGTGGCGTACATGCAGGACGCCCAGGCGGCGAAGAAGTCGATTCTCGTCGAGGGGTCGCAGGCACTGAGTACGTTTGAGCGGAGGCCGACACCGCCGCGTCACAGAGGAAGGACCGCAGGTTTTCCGAAGTGATGCGGGGTGGAGGACGAGTTCTTCCTTTTCCTTTTCTTCCCTCTCCCTCTCTTTGTTCCCCCACTAACAGCACAGTGCTCGACATCGACTACGGCACCTACCCCTACGTCACGTCGTCCAACACGAGCCTGGGCGGCTGCATCCAGGGCCTGGCCCTGAGCCCGTTCCACCTCAAGAACGTCATTGCCGTCGTCAAGGCCTACACCACCCGCGTCGGCGGCGGGCCCTTCCCGACCGAGCAGCTCAACGACGTCGGCACCCGCCTCCAAGACATTGGCGGCGAGATCGGCGTCTCGACCGGCCGCCGGAGACGCTGCGGCTGGCTGGATCTCGTCGTGCTCAAGTACTCCATGGCCATCAACCACTACACCACCATCAACTTGACCAAGCTTGATGTGCTGGACACCTTCCCCACGATCCGCGTGGCCACGGGCTATATCGCCCCCGACGGCACGAAACGCAACACCTTCCCCGCCGACCTGGGCGAGCTCGAGACCTACGAGGTCGAGTACACCGACTTTGAGGGCTGGCAGACGTCGACGAGCGGTGTGCGCGACTGGGACAAGCTGCCCGCGCAGGCGCAAAAGTACATTGCGTTCATTGAGGAGTTTGTCGGTGCCAAGGTGGCGTACATTGGCACGGGGCAGGACCGGGAGGATATGATTATTCGGGTGTAGACGGAGGCCGAAGCCGACGTCCGACCAAAAGGGAGGAGGAGAAGAAGGCCGACCGGAAGGAGGCCGCTGTGTCTTTCTGTGTCTTTCTGTGTCTTTCGCGAAGCGACAACCGACTGGGAGGAGGACTGTTCAACAGGAGACGTAACTACAGAGAAACGACGGACATTTACACGAGTGAGGACACTCTAAAAAGCGAGATAAACATAAAAATAGAGACTCGGCAGACACGAGCAATGAATTTCAATGCATTTTACGAAAGGAAGGGAAGCATAAGGATGAACGGTTGAGGGAAGGGGTTGGGTCTCATCCCCGCACTCTCAATACCAGTCACACTCGTATCGCCTTTGACAAGGCTGCCAGACATCTGCTAGCACCAGGGACACAGATGTCACAACACCACCGACCCAAAGGCTGCCTTGTGATCGATCTGCCTGACCCCGTCACCTTGTCTCCAAGACTCTGCACACCCTTTTGTTCCGCGCTCGTCGTTCACCTCATGCACACAGCCTCGCTGCCTTGGACTCTTTCTGTTGGAGGAGTTGGCGTCTGCCAGTAGAAATCCTGGACCAACCTTGCCTCGCTTGCCTTGAGAGCCCGTTTCCTTCAGCTGACAGGGATTGTCTCGGAAATTCTTGAAAATCCCCATAACATTTTCAGATCTGTTTTCAAAATGCTCATAAATCCTCCTCGCTGCTTCTTGGCCCCCTCCCACAACCCCGCCAATGACGCGCTCAGCCGGACAATCCCCTGCCCCCCTCTCCAAGCTCCACGCCCCAACCTCCCCTCGATCGTCACTCTTCCCTCTGTTCTTTCCCCCTCCTCTCTGCCCTACGCATAGTCCGTGCTACTGCTGCACCTACTTTCATGTCTTGTTCTCCTGCATGCAGACCATGGACATGCATGGGGCCGCGCTCGTGCGCACTCATTCCGTCAGCTGACGGGGGTGGTAAAAAAGACGGAAGAGAACTGAAAAATAAAACAGAAGAAAAGGCTCGCAAACAGGCCAACAACAGAAGGCTGCAGCGAAAGCCAAGCGAAAAGGAAACAATCAATACAAGAAAGCCAAGTCGCCGAAGGATGTGAGATTTCAATATTTTCATTTTTCAGCTAAAGGATTCATTTGAACGAGGTCGCCGTCCTTTCATATTAAGTTTTTCATACCTGCTCTCGCCTCTTCTTCCCTGCCCTTCCTTCTTAAAAGGCCTCTTTGGCCTCCATTTCCTGGTGCTCAAAGCATAATGAACCTCGTATGAACACACCCCGGCTTACCACATTTTGAAACGTTGTCGCATAAAGAAAATCTGAGGAAACGATAAGAAAAAGCCACACCGATCTACCCCTGCTCATCTGATCTTTTCCACTCCCACTCAGCCTTCCCTTTCTTCATCTCATTGCTTAAGTCACTCTCTCTCGTCGCATCGACGCCACTGCAACCATTTGCGAGCACAGCACGACAGCACAGTCTCAGCTCGTTCTTAAGAAAGCTTGAACATCCACAACACACCCACCATGTCCTCCTCCTCCGAAGACGAGGGCGATCAGTCCAAGCGACATGCCGCCGCCGAGGCCGCCTCCAAGGCCGTCCACCGGCTCAGTGCGGCCGCCGAGGCCGAGGTCGCGTCCCTCGCAAAGCACATCCACCCGGCCGCCGCCAACGCTCACCGCCTGCAACTGCTCACGCGCGAGCAGCGCCGCTTCTCAGAGCTCGAGGCCTCTTTGCCCGACCGCAGCCGGTTCTGGGGGTTTGGCGACGGCGGGGGTGGAGAAGCCGGTGCGCCGTTGTCGCTGCGCCCCTCTGCCCTCCTCGCCTCGGGCGGCCGTCTCCTGCAATCCGTCTCCAAGGCGTCTGCCGGATCCTCCCGCGTCGCCGACCTCCTGAGCTACTTTGGCAGCCGCAACCCCGCGCCCCAGCCCATCACCGACAAGGACAGCGTCTGGCTGCTCGACAACGTCGCCTTTGTCGACCCGGCGACGGGCGACTACCAGGCCGAGTACGTCGTCGCCGTCATGGCCCAGCACCCCACCTGCCGCGTCGTCGACGCCGTGCGCGCCGTTGCCGACAAGCTGGGCCGCGGCGCCGTGGACGACGCCGCCCTCAAGACGATCGAGGAGCGCATCACGCCGTTCCTCCAAGACATTCTGCCTGGCCGCCAGGTGGCCGCGCTGCATGGCCGCGACTGGCGGCTGCAGTTCAGTCCCGGTGGGCGCAACGGCTTGAGCAGCGACGTGCGCAAGCTGCCCAGCGCGGCCCCCGGAGCGCTGGTGCCGACGCGCGCCGAAGTGCCGGCGGGCGTCAACGGCATGCTGCAGATGCAAACCTTTTACACGAGCGCAACGAGCGACAGCGAGGGACTTGGAGGAAAGTGGGGCGTCATCTCCGACATTGACGACACGATCAAGCTGACGCAGACGAGCGACCCCATTGGCATCCTGCAAAAGACGTTTGTCGACCCGGCCACGCCCATCGACGGGATGCCCCCCCTGTACCGCTACATCCAGGCGCTCATGGGCGACGCCGCGCCCTTCTTCTACCTCTCGGCCTCGCCGTACAACTTGTACCCGTTCTTGCACGGCTTCCGCCGCGAGTATTATCCGCACGGCATGCTCGTCCTGCGCGACGCCACCCTCATGAGCGTGTCGGGCCTGCTGTCCACCCTCACCCTCGGCACCCAGGCCTACAAGGTCGACCGCATGCGCAAGATCCACGGCTGGCTCCCCGACAAGACGTTTGTGTGCGTCGGCGACTCCACCCAGAGCGACCCCGAGGCGTATGGCGAGATCTACCGGACGTTCCCCGGCTGGGTCGGCCTGATCCTCATCCGCAAAGTCACCGACATTGCGGCGCTCGGCATGGAGGAGAAGAACGAGCCCGAGCGCTTTGAAAAGGCGTTCGAGGGCGTGCCCAAGACGAAATGGCACGTCTTTGAGGACCCGCGCGAGTGCTACACGCTGGTACAGCAGGCCGTGGGCACGGGCAGCGAGGCAGACGCGGTGGCAGCAGCAGCGGCGGCGGCGGCGGCAGAGGCAAAGGCGAGTGCACCAGCATCTGCAAGTGCAGACACGGATGAGATGATGACGGCGTAATGCGTATGAACAGTATGAATGAAGGTAGGAATATTTTGATTTATTTTATCTTGTTTGGGTTTTTCTTATTTTCCATGATGTGTATGATTAAATTGAGTTTCACGACTGAATTTCAAATTGATGGTTGCGATACTTATGAACTGGGAACAAGTCGATTTGTTTTTGTTTTTGTTTTTATGTTTATTATTAGTATGTAAATACCAATTTATTTCTCTTTGGACATAAAGAAAAAAAAAAAAAAAAGTCATGAACAACTACAAGAATGTGTAATCAATCATTCTTATATACTCCTATATTTAAGAGGGTATACTTTCTTAAACCCAAGTCGTAACAAGAAAAAGGCCCTGGCAGCAAGCGAGGACACAACCCGTTCTTGAAAGTATCACAGTGTGGAAAGTGGCAACGTAGGCAACGAATGTGATTCCTGAATATCGGGTGTAGAGTAGAGATACAATAGCCAAGAACACTTCAAAACTCTCCTGTATTTTCTATAAAATATACAAAATAATAAAATATTGATTCTGAACAAAAAAAACCAGTGCAGCCAGCTTTCCGTCGAACATCGTCGTCACTGTCTTTTCCTTCGTCGCATCGCCTCAAGATGCAAACCATAAAAGTGGAGACAGCTGTGTACCTTGCATGTGGGTCTCGGCCCCATTTTAGCATGCACGTGACCACGTTGGCCAGAATTTGTGGGGCGTTTGCGTCGAAATGCGTCGTCTAGGCAGAGCTGTGCCTGACGTGGAAGCTAGCTGGCGCGTTGCTCTGCCTTTTGCCTTCTGTCGGCTTCTCTCCCTGGCTGTGCCCACCAAAGCCCTCGTTTCCACCCAAAACACGCACAACGCTTCATCTCCGTATCCTATCCTCCATCCCCGGCCATCGACCATCGACACAGTCCCCCGACGGTCGTTGCTGGCTTCAATTTTGCATTTGCGTTTCTTTTCGACTTGTTTTCATCTGTTCTCGTCGCATTCCACTTCACCCTAATTCGCCACATCGCATCATCGCATCAGCGCATCGCCATCACAACAAACATCACCACTTCGCCCTTCACCCCGGCATCATCCTCGCGCCACCCGCCCATCATGCCTGGCCTCATCACCGCCACGGGCGTGCTCGGCTTCTTGGCCGACGAGGAGCCCGAGCTCAAGGTCTTTGCCCTCAACACGCTCAACGATGACATCGACACCGTCTGGACGGAAGTCGCTGGCGCCGTCAGTCAAATGTAGGTTCCTTGACCCAGCATTTGTCTCTTTATGTTGCCTATCCCCCATCTAACAAACCCCCAGTGAGGCCCTCTACGAAGACGAAGACTTTCCCGAACGCGAGCTCGCCGCCCTCGTCCTCGCCAAGGTCTACTACCACCTGCAGGCCTACAGCGAGAGCATGACCTTTGCCCTCGCCGCCGGCGACCTCTTCAAGCTCGACAACCCCGGCCAGTTCGAGGAGACCATCATCTCCAAGTGCATCGACCAGTACATTGCCGGCTGCGTCGCTGACCACCGCCCCGCCCAGCAGGCCAAGGCCGACCTCCCCTCCCTCGAGACGGCCCTCGGCGGCCTCGACAGCTCCACTTTGTTGTCGCCCACCACACCGTTTTCCCAGTCGACCCTGCCCTCCAAGTCGCTGCTCTCGCGCGACTCCGTCGACAACACCATCTTCGACCCGTCCTTCGAGCCCGCCGTCGCCAAGGACGGCGCGCCGCGCTCCGGTTCGATTATCGCCCTGCCCGACCAGGCCACCAAGAAGGCGCTCGAGCACGTCATCGAGCACCTGTTTGCCAACTGCCTCAAGGAGGGCCGCTACCGCCAGGTGGTCGGCATTGCCGTCGAGGCCAAGAACTTCGAGGTGCTGCGCCGCGTCATCAAGCGCGCGAGCGACGACGCCAAGGCCGCCGTGGCCGGCAAGGGCAAGGCGGCTGCTCCTTCGACAGAGTCGGCCCCGGCCGACGAGCTGATGGAGTACGTGCTGGGCATCTGCATGGATATCGTCCAGGAGCGCAGCTTCCGCACCGAGATCTTGCGCCTGATCCTCGACCTGCTCAGCGACATCCCCAACCCGGACTACTTTGCCATTGCCAAGTGCGTCGTCTACCTCAACTCGGACGAGGAGGCTTCTCATCTGCTGCGCAAGCTCGTCGAGGAGGACAACCGCGAGTCCCTGGCCATTGCCTACCAGATCGCCTTTGACCTGTACGACAATGGTACCCAAGAATTCCTCGGCAAGATCATCAAGACCCTGCCTGCACCGCCGGCCGCGCCCAAGGAGGAGGAGGACGAGGCTGCCGACAAGAAGACTGCGGAGGCCAAGAAGGACGACGACGAAGACGACGAGGACGCCGAGGCCGCCACCGAGTCGGACGCGCTCCTCAAGGACGACGACAAGAGCACCGCGACCGCGCCCGTGTCCGAGACTACCGTCGACGAGGAGCAGGTCAAGGCCTACGCCAACATCCGCGAGATTCTGGTCGGCACGAAGACGACCAAGCTCAACGTGGAGTTTTTGTACCGCAATAACCATGCCGACATTAGCATCCTCAACCGTGTGCGCGACTCGCTCGAGGGCCGCAACTCCATCTTCCACACCGCCGTCACCTTTTGCAACGCGTTCATGAACGCCGGCACCACCCACGACAAGTTCTTCCGCGACAACCTCGAGTGGCTCGGCAAGGCCGTCAACTGGTCCAAGTTCACTGCCACCGCCGCCCTCGGTGTCATCCACCGCGGCAACATCACCCAGGCGCGCAAGCTGCTCGAGACCTACATGCCGCGCATCGGCCAACTGACCCAGGGCAGTCCCTTCAGCCAGGGCGGTGCTCTCTACGCCTACGGTCTGATCCACGCCAACCACGGCGCCGACGCGCTCGACTACCTCAAGAACGTCTTCTCGGCTGCCGAGGACGAGTACATCCAGCACGGTGGCGCGCTCGGCCTGGGCATTGCCGGCATGGCCACGGGCGACGAGGACATCTTTGACAGCCTCAAGAACGTGCTGCAGACCGACTCGGCCCTCAACGGCGAGGCCGTCGGTCTGGCCATGGGCCTCATCATGCTGGGCACCGGAAACGCCGCCGCCCTGCAGGCCATGTTCGCGTACGCCCACGACACCTCGCACGAGAAGATTATCCGCGGCTGCGCGCTCGGCATGGCCCTCATCATGTACGGACGCCAGGAGAGCGCCGACAGCATGATCGAGGCGCTGCTCAACGACCCGGACCCGACGCTGCGCTACGGCGGTATCCTGACCGTCGCCCTGGCCTACTGCGGCACCGGCAGCAACAAGGCCATCCGCAAGCTGCTGCACACGGCCGTCAGCGACACGAGCGACGACGTGCGCCGCATCGCCGTCATGAGCGTCGGTTTCATTCTCTTCCGCAAGCCCGGTAGCGTCCCCCGCATGGTCGAGCTGCTGTCCGAGTCGTACAACCCGCACGTGCGCTACGGCTCCGCTATGGCGCTGGGCATCTCGTGTGCCGGCACGGGTTTGGACGAGGCCATTGATTTGCTGGAGCCCATGATGAAGGACCCGACCGACTTTGTGCGCCAGGGCGCGCTGATTGCGCTGGCCATGATCATGGTGCAGCAGAACGAGGCCATGAATCCTAAGGTCGCCGCCATCCGCAAGACGCTCAAAAAGGTCGTCGGCGACCGCCACGAGGACGCCATGACCAAGTTCGGTGCCGCGCTCGCGCTCGGCATCATCGACGCCGGCGGGCGCAACTGCACCATTGGCCTGCAGACCCAGACCGGCAACCTTAATATGGCCGGCATTGTCGGCATGGCCGTGTTCACGCAGTACTGGTACTGGTTCCCGTTCACGCATTTCTTGTCCCTGAGCTTCAGCCCCACGTCCATCATCGGCCTGGACCACGAGCTCGAGATCCCCAGTGTCGAGTTCCACTCGGCCACGCGGCCCAGCCTGTTTGACTACCCGCCGGAACAAGAAGTCAAGACCGAGGAAGGCCCCGCGCTGATTGCCACGGCCATCTTGTCGACGACCGCCCAGGCCAAGCGGCGCGCGCAGCGCAAGGAGCGTGCTGCACGCCGCGAGAGCATGGACATTGACACGCAGCCGCCTGCGCCGCCGAGCGCCAAGGTGGCCGCGGCCATTTCGGGCATTGCGGCCGCCAAGTCTGCCGAGGCCGCTGCCAAGGCCGCCGCCGACAACGAGTCGGCCGTCGCGGACGGCAACGACAAGATGGACGTCGACGAGGACAAGCCCAAAGAGGAGAAGGACGAGAAGGACGAGAAAGAGGACAAGGAGGACAAGGACGAGAAGGAGGAAAAGAAGGAGGAGGGTGCCGCCGAAAAGACCGACACCAAGAAAAAGGCCGAAAAGGAAAAGGTCGGCTACGACATTTTGAACATGTCCCGCGTCCTGCCCGGCCAGCTCAAGTACATTAGCTTCCCCGCGGGCCGCTACCGCCCCGTCAAGAAGCCCACGGGTGGCCCCCTTTTGCTGGTGGACACCGATCCCAGCGCGGCCAAGGACTTGATCGAGGAGAAGCTCAAGAAGGTTACCATTGAGAAGGCGCCCGTTGCCGGTGCTGGCCAGACCGCGGGTGGCGGTGCCGGTGGTGCCGGTGGTGCCGGTGGTGCTGCGGGCCGCAACGCCATGATGCGCGACCTGTCGCAGGCGCTGCAGACACCCGGCGACCTCCGCGCGATTACAGATCTGCTCGGTGGCGCGGGCGCCGGTGGCCGTGGTGCGGGCCGTGGTGGCGCCGCAGGCGCTGGTACGGGCCGTGACGCACAGGCAGCGCGTAATGCCGCGCGCCTGTTCAGCGGCATGTTCGGCGCCGAAGGCGGCCTTGGTCTCGAGGACATGGACGACTTGGACGAGGCGACACACGCGGCGATCCGCGAGAGCGGCGCGGCGGCGGCGGCGGGTGTGCTGACGGCCGTGGACGAGGACGGCGAGGGCGACGAGGAGGCGGCCGTGCCGGACGACTTTGAGTACTTTACGGAGACGGAAGAGGATGACGAATAGGATACCGTCTCCAGCGGGGATACCTCCTAAACCCCCGTGGCCTCTCTGCCTGTGCTTGTACTTCATTTTCCTTTTGTCTGTATACTACCATACAATACAATGCGTTGAATTTAGAAATCGTATAACTATTAATATTCTTACATGACTTGCGTCTTGACTTGCGTCGTAATCTAATTTTTGCATCCCTTGTCCTTGTCGAACCCGCATCCGTGCAGTACGGCTTCTTTGCCTTTTGCGTCCTTGTCGATTTTGATCCGGTGCCACGCCGTCGCCAGGTTGCCGCGTACATTGTAGATGCCGTCGTGCCGCTCGGGCTGCGTATTGTACGCGCAGTCCGTGGCTTTGACGACCACTTCCGACGGATTGTTACCCACCAGCAGGCCATCGTACCGCCACCGTTTCCACGCAAAGTCGCGCCGGCCGCGTGCTACAATGTTGCGCTTCGTCTTGTCGGTCTCATCGTCGTACGCGGCCTGCTTCTGGTCCAGCAGCGTAGCCTGGTCCCAGGTGCGCCCGCCGTCGACGCTGACGTCCACGCGCACAATCTCGCGGCCGCCGCCCGAGTAGGCGTAGCCGGTGGCCGTGACGGGCTTCCCATCTTTTACGTTGGTGCTGCCAGCCCACTGCGCCTGCCACGCCGGCAGATCACGTACACCGGGGGCGGCACGGCTGCCGAGGCTGGGGGTGGTGGCGGTGCCTGTTAGGTGCCCTTGTTTGATGGCCTGCTGGATCGACCGCTGGCCCACCCAGACACCGGTGATCGCACTCGTGACAGGCATCTCCTGGATCGCCGGGTAACGGTCCCAGTCGGGCGCGCTGCCTTCGTTGGGGCCAAACAGCTTGTAGTCTCGGCGCTGCCACTGGCTCTGCGACTCCTCGTCGGACACGACAATGCGCGACAGCCACTTGACGGAGCGCGCGGCCACAAAGCCGGGCACGACGGCGCGCAATGGGTAGCCGTGGTCGCGCGGCAAGGGCTGGCCATTCATTGCAAATGCCAGAAGGACCTCGCCACGCGGGTCGAGTGCTGTGGGCAACGGGATGCTGGCGGCGTAGGCCTCCATGCCGGTGAGCTGGACGTGCAGGCTGTCGGGAGGCGCGTTGTCTTCGTCTTCGTCTTCGTCTCCCTTCGGTCGCCCGCCCGCGGCCCGCAGACCCGCATCCGCCAGAACATCCCGCAAGAGCACCCCCTCCCACACGGCGTTGCTGATGGCTCCCGCGCCCCACTGCAGGCCGTTCGTCTTGCCCGCGGACCGCGTCATGTCGCTGCGCCGGTTGCCGGAGCACTGCAGCACAGCCGTCACGGTGTGCCGCGGAAAGCGCTTGCGCAGCTCGTCCAGCGTGTAATCACGCACCTCGCCGTCCGGCAGCTCGACGGTCAGGCGGTGCTGGTCGGCGTCGGCGCGCTCGACGACGGGGACCCACATGTGGTTGCGGACGTAAAACAGCTCGTTGGGCGTGGCAAAATCACGGGCGAGCTGCGGGGGCGCAGGTTCGGCATTGCACGGTTTCTGGGTGAGGACGACCAGGCGGGGATCGCGGGTCGGGTCGGCGGCAAAGGGATCTTCGAGAGCCTCGCCGGCGGCGAGTTTCGGCTGGCCGCTGGTGTCCAAATCCAAAACGTCGACAAAGCCAATGAGGTAGCTGTCGAGAATCTCGCGGACATGGGGCGCCTTGTGGATGGTGAAAATGGCCCAGTAGGGGTCAATGGAGTGTCCTGCGGCACGCAAGATGACGTCGCCGCCCGGGTGGGCGGCGATCCAGTCAGTAATGTCGTAGACCTTGTCACCGGAGGTGACCCAAGGGCTGCCCGAGTTGGCGTCGTGCTTACGGACGTCGGCAAGGCGGAAGCGCGGCAGCGAGGGGTCACGCTGATCGTCGCCGGTAGACGGGGGCGGCGGAGGCGGCGTGTCGCCCGTGTTGATGTTCTGCGACCCATCTTCGTCGTGCTTGGTGTCGTTCTCGTCGTGGTGGCCGACGTGGATGTAGGACAGCGGTTGAGAGAGAGCAAACAGGACGGAGACGAGGCTTACGCCGGCGTAGAGGGTGAACTTGGCCGGATCGTTGCGTCTGGGGCCGCCATGTGAGCTACCGTTCGTATCGTCTCGTTTTCGACTTTGATCTCTGTCGTGATCCGTCCGATCGGATTGTTTGCTGTCCGTGTTGTCGGGTATTTTTGTCGCATATCGTCGGAGGTTGTGTGTTGTCGGAGAAAGTGGAGTGCTGGAGGAGGTGGTGAGCGAGAGCGAGCTGGGACCTATTGGGGGATGCAGCCGTCGTGGTGTGCAGTGGACGCAATGTTGTGGTGTTCGTTTTGAAGTCAAGGCCGTATTTGAGCCTGTAGATTGCAGTCGGAGAGCAGCAGCTTGCGCAAAGCCGGCTTTCTTGCATTGCGATCGCGTAGCTGACGACAGCAGTCGCCGTGCAGCTATTCGCACTGCATTCGATGTCGTGGGTGCTGTCATGGCTGCGTGTTGAACTCGTCCAGCGAGTGCATAGGTCGCGATGTTGAGTTGGAAGAGGAGAAAATAATAAAATGGTGAGAATGAAGGTCGAGGGAGGCGAGTACAGCATAGAGTATGTAATCCTTGAAGAGTAGCCAGGAGAGGAAGGCGCGTTGTCAGACCAAAGTGACCGTGAGGAAGGCGCAAGGGATGAGACGTGGTGATTGACGGTGGAGGCGGCGAATTGCACAGTATGGATGGATACCGGCAGGAGACAGCGATTGTTTGTTGGGAGGGAAGGAGCGATGGCCGAAAGAACGGTGACGCCGTTCACAGCTCAGCGAATATCGTATCGAACAGGGGAATGGATGGAACCAACTGCAGACGTCTCAGCGGCTTATCGGACAGACGGCGTTCTTGTTTGTGCTCGTGCCACTGTGTACCGATACGCGGTTTGTTCACCGTCAGAACAGGAGCGTGTACGACGACGTATTATTGGCGACGCGACGTTGGAAAGGCATCCTTGCAGCTGGCCCTGTCCCTGGTCCGTACATATGCAAGCCGGGACAGAATCCGAGTCGATAAGACGACAGTCGATGGAAAGTGATGATAAAAGGTGCAGATGGTGACGAATGGGGCCGCGTAGCTGAGGAGATGGGAGACAACAAAGTGGATTTACCAAGCGCTGAGGTGTGGTCACGCGAAGCATGTGCACGGCCGACGGTGAAGCGAGGCGCGATAAGGAAGGAGCGGCAGCGGACGTAGAAAGAGCAAAAGACAAGACAACAAAAGTTCACCTGTCGCCTTCCTTATATGGTTTGCGGACGTAATTTTTACTTAACGGCAAATCGCTGTCTTGGACGCGCACACCTCCAGCGGACACCGAAGGCCGATGCTGGCCGACGGGCCCCATGACGTCGGTGCGTCGCGGTGCCGTTAGTCTGGCGCTGTGGTCAGTAGAAAAAAGGTCTGGAATGCGTGTGGAAATTGGCGTGGCGTCTGGGCGGCGACCCAATACGAGACGGCCATCGGTTGACCGACGTGGCTGTCGGGAGCAGAAAAGAACAATAATTTATGCACAGTTTTGTTGCCACGATGATTCATATCATCACGGAAAGTATTATATCTCGTCGCTTTTGATGATATCTTGCCTCCAACCGACAAACAGTGCGCGCACAAAGTTGTCGATCCTGCGCCTGGATGCCTAAGCCCACTGCATCAATCACTAACATCACCAGCTCCTCACTAACATGACTCACTAACACGAAACAGTACAGAATGAAAAGTCTTGAATTGAAAAACATCTTCAGAATATGAGATGAAAAGACAATTGAAATGAGCAAATAAATAAGAGAATAAATGAAAATGAGAGATACGATTTGGATGTAGTTTGGAAACAAAATGTGACGATCACAAGCGCAGAAGCATAACTCTGCCCCACAGCCTTACGGCTTCTGCGACGGCTGTCGGCTCCGGCCCGAGCGCCGCCCCTTGCCCGTGCCACCCTTTACTTCCGCCGCCGCTGCCGCATCACCGCCCTAAAGCGCCGGCGTTACATTCCGCGACTGTCCTCGTCTCGGGGTACTAGCGGCCGAGCCGGCCTTGTTCTCCGTGACTTTGGCTACTTTGGCCTTCCCCTTGCCCTTCGCCTTGCCCTTCGCCTTAGGCTGCAGTGCTGCCTTGGCAATGGTCACCGCGACAGCCGGCCCATTGTTGGCCTGTCGCTGCCGCACAGCCTTCGCAGCCCGTCCACGCACCTCGCGAATCACACGCAGCCGCTTTCCCGCCGGGTCGGTCGGGTCACGGTCGTACTCGGGCACGGCCGACTGCCGGAGTTGGTCATCGTCGTCGTCGTCGTCGTCGGCGGCAGCGTCGTGACGACCAGGGCGGTACGTAAGGTCGTCGGCCCTGTTATTTTTGACCTTTTTACCTTTGTCGAGGACGTCTTTGTCGTTATCGTCGTCATCCTCCTCCTCCTCCTCCTTGCTTGGCTTGTACGACGGATCGTGGACTTTTGGAAGGACAACGCGCTTGCGCTTCTTTGCCGGGTCGTCGCCAAAATCGTCCGGCACGAACTTGGCGCTACCGAGGTCGTGATCGGCTTCGTCGTCGCCCTCATCCTTCTCGGGGCGGTAGGTGGAATCGTCGTGGGCGGCACGGCGGGCGGCTGTCTTGCGTTTCTTGGCGACACGGGAGCCTTCATTGTCAGACGCCTCGGGCACACCCGATGCCTCGCCCGACGACGAGTTGCCGTTGTCCTTGCCCTTGGATGGCTGGTAGGATGGATCGAGCTTGCTGGGCGTGCCTCTGCGGCCCCGCTTGTTCTTGGGCGGTGTCCGCTGCAGGGGCGGTGTCGCCAGACCACTGCGGGTGGATGGTTCGCCGGGCTTGTCGGCTGCTGCAGAGGTACTTTCATCCTCGGGCGCCTCGGTAACAATCATGCCGGGCCGCGCGGCACTCGACTGTTTGTGCAGTACCCCGTGCATGTCCACCATGTGCTGCAGCTTGTCCGTAACGGTGGCGCGGGCCGAGAACCAGTAGGCACAGAGCGTGCACACATCGAGGGAGGTGAGCGCGTCGGCGTCGGTTTCTGTGTCGAAGTCGGTATCGGTGTCGGTGTCGGTGTCTTGTTCGACAGGACTGACAGCTTTGGTGGCGACCTTGCCCTTATTTGTCTGGTAGTAGGCCTGCCCCTGCCCCTTGCCCTCTCGAGCTTCGACCAGAGCCGCGTACCGAGCCTTGTGCTCACTCAAAGACAGGAGGTTGCCGTACGACGTCCGATAACCCCAAGCAAACTTCTTGTTCATGTCTTTCTCGAACCAGTCGGCCGTCTTCTCGCGGGTCACCCAGATTTCGGGTCCAACGATCTGGTTGCGCACAACGAACCACTCGGCCTGCGTCGTCTTGGGCGACACCAGAAACTCGGGTCGGTTGCTGCCGGCTCGCTGCCGAATCCAAACGTGGTTGAGGTCGCGCGTGCTGGTGACAATGTCGGCACCAAGCTCCGTTCGGTCTTCTTTGTACTCTTTGTAGTCGTCGTCGTCGGTGTCGTCGTGGACAGCACCCAAAATTGCCTTGACACTATCAAAAAACGCGCTGAACTGACCACCCTGCTCAAATGCAAACGAGGTGGTCGTGCCGTCCTTGCCCTCCACCCACGCCGTGTATTTTCTGTAGATCGGCCGGATCGCCACCAACGACGCCGCGTGAAACGGCCGGTCCTCAATTTGATGCAGTGCCGAGGCCGTGCAGGGCAGCACCGCCGCCCGCACCGGCCGCGCCTCGTGGTCCCAAAAGGCACCGTCGGGCCAAATGTCCACGCCGTCCAGAAGCGCACGCTCGCCCGGTGTGGTGGCGGCCGTCAGTATGCGGTCGATGCACTGGGCGAGGCCCACGCGGAAGGACGGCGGCGCGCCAACCATCTTGACGACGTTGTCACCGATGTTGTTGCCGACGTCGCTACTGTCGACTGTGGCCGTGGTAGCTTCACTGGTGAGCCCAGCAAGAAACACGCCCACCGACCAGTCATGCAGCGGTGTCACGTCCACGTTGACGTACCGTATTTCGTTGTCACGGAAGTCGTGCACCGTCCTTTTGTCCATGCCCGCGACGGACTGGACGAGAAAGCTCACGTGCGCCGGATGGAAGCCTAGACCGCCATGCGTGGCGAACGGCGTGAACGTGAACGGTTGGTCCATCGCCAGAGCGCGCACCCGCCATTTCTCGTAGACCAGCCCCAGCCGAGAATGTGCGACGAGGCTGCCGGGCGTGCCCGCGAGGAGGGCCAGCCCCGCGCCCGGTGTCAGGATGCGGGCGACGACCAGCATCCAGGGCCCGTACTGGTTGGTGCCGAGCCGGTAGCACGGCGTGTAGCCGGATTGCTCTTTGATGCACGGCACGTTAAATGCAAGGTAAGCCACGTCGCCCGACTCGGCTAGCCGGGAGCTGGGCGGCGAGCCGCGGCGGACGCACTTGACCAGGCCGATCGGCTTGACATTGGGGCGCCAGTGGCCCGTGGGCGGGGCTTCGTCGGGCGGGTGCACAAACGGCACGAGTATGCCGTCGTCGTCTTCGTTGCGCCCGGGCGGCTCCGGGTAGTCCTGGCGCCACTGCAGAAGAACAACGCGGATCTTGTCAAAGTCAAAGGGGTCGACGGTGGGAGCGTCGTGGATAATGTCGTGGAATGTCTGCGGGACAGCAGCCGACCCCGGCCGGCACCCCGTAGTAGACTTCAAGAGGGACACGTTGATGTTCTGGTTGGCGCCCACGAGCCGGGCTACAGCATCGATGAACGACGAGCGGTCGTCCAGGTCAAAACGGACGGCGCCCTGGCGGCCGTACAAAAAGGCCGCGGTAGTCCGGACCGTGAAAGTGACGTTGAACGCGTCGACGCGGACTGTCTTCATCTCCACCTTGGCACCGCCAAGAAGACGAGGGGCAGGCCTCACTGTGGTAGTCGGGATGAACTGTTCAAAACTGTCCTGGTCGTTGCTATCATCTGCCTTGTAGGAGTCCAAGATAGCAAGGGGATTGTTTGACCGCACTGTGTTGGTGTCGCCATCACCGCGGGCCGCTATTTTGGCCGGCATGGGCGGCACTGGCACGCCAAAGTAGCACATGGCGAGCGTCATGGCCTCGAGCCGCGTGCGGTTGGCAGCCGTGTTCACGGGCAAGACAAAGCCGCCGTCACGCAGTGTCAGCCGGAGGCGTCGTTCTTCGTACTGCTGGCGATGGACCTGCTGCAAACTGTAGAGCGTTGGGTTCTGCTCGCGCGGCACGGCAAATAGTAGATCGCGCTCGTGCTGCGTGAGACCAGCTTCAGCGGCCAGTTCATCCACGGTCACGGGTGTGTCTCGGTCCTCCAGCCGCGCTTGGAGCGCAGCCACGACCTCGACAAAGTCCGGGTCGTCGGAGCGGATGGCGGGCTGGAGGCGGCGGGAAGAAGTGGGCAGAGTCACAAAGGATTGCCCACCGGAGTCTTCATGATACTCGCCACCGATGGTACCGGCCTCGGAGAGCGTCTGTGAAAAGGAAGTCCACCAAAGCATGATGATGATGATCAGGGGACAGTTGAAAAAAAAAAATCAAGATCAACACAGTGTGGCGGATATGGTATTTCAGTGGGTGTACTTGCAAAGAAGAGTGAGGAAGGCAAGATCTTGAAGGAGGAAACAGGAAAAGAAAGAAGAGTAGAACCGGAAGGGAAATAGAACAAAAGAGAAATAATCACATCTGGGGGAGTTGATTTTCATCCTTTCTTTTGCACGCCACTCTCACGCTCGTCTCTCTACCCCAATGAAAAAGTTGAAGCTGGTCGGCCCCGGTTCTCATCCCTTGGCGGTTACCTCTTCAGCGGCGATCAAAGAATCGACGAAACGGGCTAGAAATTGAATGGTTGCTACGAATTCACTGTTGGCAATCCTGCGTGCATTGGGGTTTGGTAGATATGCGATTTCTTTGTCTAAACAGCAGTTGTCTTTGTTGCAGAGCATGACGATTGCAAGCGACCTCAGGGTGCACAGGGATGGCCGGTGTTGCCATGTTCGCTTTCGGAAGCTCGCCTATTTCAAACGCATTTCATTTATTTCAAATCTCTCTGTGGATAGTCAATTTAAGACTCCGAGTCGGCTTTCGACGCATTGGATGTTCACATCGTATCCAGGGGCTGTTCTGTTGGCTGATGCTTTGTTGTCGTGGTGTGGCCGCTTTAGGAAACTGGCGCTAGCGACTAACAAACAATCGCAGCTCACAACGCGGGGCAGGACATTCGACGAAAACAGACGAGGGTTGTGTTCCAAGAACTCATTTCTTTGATATTTGTTTTTGCTTTTTGACCTATTCACAGGTGAGGCTGATCCGTCCATACTCCTCCGCGCCGTCGCCGCCGTGCGCCCGTGCAGCAAACTCGTAGACGCCCTTCTCTAGCACCCACCGGTCGTGACGGTCGAGGATGCGGAGAAAACGGTCGACATCGATGGAGAGTGTAACGATACGTGTCTCGCTCGGCGCTAGGTCATCGACCCGCTGAAATGCCATGAGCTGGCGCACCGGCTGTGTCACTGTCGACACGCGGCCTAGGAGGTAAATTTGTAGAGCAAAACTGCCGCGACGGGGACCAATGTTGCGAATGTCGGCAGAGAAGTTGAGGGTGTCACGGGATGTGAATGTCGGCGCATTCGATTTGAAACTGTGCACCGCAAACTCGGTGTACGACAGTCCATGGCCAAATGGAAAGCAGGGCTGCAAGTCCTCCCGCGTGGCGTCGACATACTGTGCCGACCGGGACTTCGGCTTGTAGTCGTACCGCACGGGCAGCTGGCCGATGTCACAGGGTACGGTGCGGGGCAGGCGAGCGCCTCCCGGGTCGACGGAGCCCCAAAGAACATCAGCGATGGCCTGTCCACCTGCAGGGCCAGGAAAGAAGGCCGACACGACGGCGGCGGCGCGGCGATAGTGCTGCGGGATGGCAAGGGGGCGGCCGCCGAAGAGGACAAGCACCACCGGTTTCTCGGACTCGGATAGGACAGCATCGACGAGGGCTTCTTGACTGGGGGGCAAGCCGAGACTAGAGCGGTCGGCATTCTCGCCGTCGCTGTTCCAGGCAGAGCCGACGGCGAGGATGACCACATCGGCTTGTTGGGCGAGGTCGAGGGCGTCTTGGATAGCTTTTCTCTTGCCGTTGTTGCCGTCACTCCGGTCCACCAGGTTCAAGAAGAGGTAAATTTGAGACCGCAGTGCGGCAACGTTCTCGCGCAACTCGTGAGCAGCACCCCATGTTTGGAACTCGATGCGGATGTCGTACTTGATTTGCGGGTGGAATGTGAATGGAGCCGCTCCTGGCGGGCCGTCGGTCCTTGTCTTGTTGTCGATGAAGGACCAGGGTAGGATATTCCCTAGAATCGTTGATTCCGGTGACGATGAGTTTCCACTGCCCGATGTGACGACTTTCTCGCCGTCAATGTAGAGTTTGGCCAGAGCATACGGGCCGACAGCGACGCCGATCCAACCATCAGTGACCACGTTCACGGGCGATGTGAGCGTTCCTTCCCAGACAGCACTGAAGTTGGCTGACGGCAGGCCGGGCGGTGGGAAGATGCCCCAATCGAGTGCGGGCACCTGCAGCTCCGGAAGGACCAGTGGTTTGCCGGCGAAGTCGACCTGTGGGTAGTATGTCGCAGCCAGTCCACCGGTCTTGCCGTCGGCAGTCGAAAGCAGGTATGGTAGGATGACGTTTTGGCTGACGTACTCCCAACTGTCGGCACCCCAGCTGGAGAGAAGATGTGCTTTTGTGCCGGAGCTACCCACGTCGTCGTGTTTTTTGATATACTTAAGAAGAGCATCCCGTAGAGTGACAGCATCGGATGCCGGCGTCTGGCCCCAGGTGCCGGAGTAGTCGCCAAAGTTGAGCGTATCGGCAAATGGTCCAAGAAGTGCAATCGTAGGCAGCACTTCTTGGTCCGGGCGGGACAATGGCAATGTGTTCTCGTCATTCTTCAGGAGTACAATGCTCTTCTGAGCAGCTTCCAGCACGAGGCCGCCATGCTCTTCGCCAAGTTGCAGAGGGTCGATATCCTCTGAGATAAATGGCTGCTGGAAGAGCCCCAGATCCCACTTGACGCCCAGGATCGTGTGGACATGTGCTTGGAGTGTCGTGATGGACACCGTCCCGTTAACAACCAGCTCTCGTGTGTTCTGTCATGTCAATGAGGCTAAGTAATACAGAGCGAGGACGGAGGAAGCGGACTCACACTCAAAAACACATCCAGAGGGTAGTCGTAGAACTGGATCATGCCGCCCGCGTTGAACCACTGCCCGATGGCATCGGCCGGCGAGGCCGCCACGCGGTGCACCGTCTCCAGTTCCTGGACGGCCGTATCGTCAGCAATGACAAAACCATCAAAATTCCATTCTCGCAGCTTTTCGTACAACAGCGGGTGCACCGCCGCCGGGATGCCGTCGATCTCGTTGTAGGCCATCATCACGCCGCGCACACCGCCCAGCTCGACGGCCGCCTGAAAGGGCATGAGCAGCTCTTGAAGGACCTCCCGCATGCCGTAACCTACGTACGGTGCGGTGTTGCGGCCGGACGCGGGCGACCCGTGGGCCGCAAAATGCTTCATGACCGGCACGACAGCATCCGGCTCGGACCACGCACCGTCTTTGGACAGGCCCCGCGAAAAGGCTACGCCCATGTGCGTCGTCAACACCTTGTCCTCGCCCCAGCCCTCTTGCGTACGCCCCCAGCGAGGATCGCGCCCCAAGTCGAGAACGGGCGCAAAGCACGCATGGATGCCGACGGCGCGGGCCTCGCTGCCCAGAGCGCGGCCGACGCGGCGCACGAGGTCCGGGTCAAACGACGCGGCCAGGCCCAGTGGCTGTGGAAACAAGCTCTGCCGCTGGTAGGAGCCGACGCCGTGAAGGCACTCGCCGAGGTGCAGAAAGGGGACGGGCAGGCGAGCCGTAGCGAGGTTGCGCTTCTGGAGCTCGTTGTGGTGCGATCGGTTGAGCGAGTACAGGTCGTGGATGTTGCCGACGGGCGAGTCGGCGCTGAAGCGCTTGGCGTGCTCTGTCACGATGAGAATGGCGATCGATTAGGAGTGCGATGTCCTCAACTACTTTTGGGACGTACCATATTGCTTATCGTCTGCATTGGGTCCGACGAGGTTGTCGCCGAACATGAGATGAAGCTGGAGGACTGTAAAGGGACGTCAGGCGATTGTCTCGTATTAGGATCTCCAATGAACGCCCGTACCAAGATCTTCGACGGTCATGTTGGCCACGAGCGAATCAAGAAACGCTGCTTTCTCGGCAGCCTCGCCTGTGCCGTGTTCTGCTCCGTTATGTTGGGTTGCTGACCCAGTGAGTGGCTTCTGGCCTAATGGCTCAAAGCCGTGGCTGACGACCGCGGCCGCCAGCTGGGCCACGAGAAAGACGGCGATCCTCATGGTGGCTGCCTGGATCTGGGAGAGGGAATAATGAAAAGAAAAAAGAAAAAAAGAAAGAAAAAAGGAGAAAAGAAAAAAGAATGGAAGAAGCATAATTGGAGCTGTCACCCCAATTGAAGTTCACCGAACCGGGTTGACGCGGCCGGCGTCGCATTTCCGGTCAACCCCTCCCTTCCTCGTGTGCATCCACCCCGATGTGCCGATCTGCATGCATTCTGTCGTAGCCGCAAAACGTTACTTGTCTAGAAAATAGAAGAACAAAAACAAAGTCGAGAACTTTACCTACTGATGTAGGCAACGGCATCGAAAACGAAGCACCCTGTTCGAAACTGCTGCAACTCATGTATACTGACATCTTGGCTATACCCCCGGTTTAAGCGATCCGGGAGCGCAAGTTGGAAAGCTGCCACATATTCGACAATGTCAACGAATCAACATTGTTTTGAAGATGTACATGCATAAGCAACAGGAACCAGAAACCAGAAGCCATTGAATTTTCTGGGAAATTCAGAACCTTTTGTGATCTAAAAAAGGCAGTTGCGCATTCGTACTTCCTCCAGTGTAGCTTTCCCTGCCGACTAAACGCACAGTACTCATTCTCTCACGGCCCAATACAAGGCACCTCGGAAAGGCCTTCCTTAACAATGATCTCCTGTGAATAAAGCAAAGCAGCTGTAAGGTGTGTTATACCATACAATAATTCTAAAGCGAAATGAAATAGTTTTCATAAAACGATCGAATCGAGCACTATGCATTTGAGATCGTCAACTTCTGTCCCCTCTCCCCTCCACCATCGCTATTTACACAGCTTCCTTTCTCGTCCGAGACAGCTGTTGGCAGCTGGCCAATGAGAGGACGAGACTATCTCCAGTGGCCCCACTCTCGAGCTTCCCACCCGCGGCCCTTCGGAGATGGGCTTATCTGATTGGCGGAGTGGGGTTCGTGACTTGGCGGGCATGCCAATGGAACAGCGGGAAAAAAAAGTGATGCGAAAACTGGCCGTGACCTCGAATGACCTGATCTCGCGACACAGCACGACTTCTCATTCCGCCAACTCGCCTCGCCCAACCCGCCTCTCTCCCTCCTCCTCTTTGTTTCTCTCTCCTGAGAGAATGCGCCGTCGCGGCCGAGGCGTGTAGACAACGATGCCGCCGCCGGGTCACTTTTCTCTGCTCCGCATCGGCGGATGCGCTGCCGCGTCGACACTGCGGGCCACGAACAGTAGCCTCATTGGCAGCCGGCACGGCTGCTGCCGGGTATGGCCGACATCACAGGCGCAACGGGCGCTGCCATTACAACCCCTCCTCCGCCGCAATGCCTTTTCCACGACCGCACCACGACCGTCGGCCTCGGCGACCGCCGGCTCGGGTCGTCGGCAAGGTGCATCTTCTACGACTGGTGACACCACCACCCCCTTTGAAGACGAACATCTGAAAAAGAGCTACTTCTTGTCCAACACCCTCATGGACCGTGTGGCCGGCCTCAGCCCCGGCTCTTCCCTGTCCAACTCGCCGGACACTCCGACGAGTCCACACGCCAACGCCGAGGCTCTTCCACATCGCCGGCGCCAAGCCGCACGACGGCAAGCCAAACTGGCGGCTGCCTCTTCGACTGCCTCGACTGCCTCGACTGCGACCTCCACCTCCTCTGCGGCTGCCACTGACGCCGACCTTCCCGAAAACGCCTCTGCCATCCTCAGCGACATCGCCGCCCGCCAGCCCACAACGTCGGTACGCCGCCTCGCATCGTCGCTGCTCTCGCTGGCCAAGCCGCGGCTGACTGTGCTTGTCGTCCTGACGGCCATGGCGCCCTATGCGCTGTACCCGGTGCCGTCGTTTCTGTCCAACGGCCTGCTCGAGACAACGCCCTCCCTCTCCCCGCTGACGCTGCTCTTCTTGACGACGGGCACCGCATTGTGCTCCGCCTCCGCCAACGCCCTCAACATGCTCTACGAGCCCGACACCGACGCCCGCATGTCCCGCACGCGTAACCGCCCGCTCGTGCGCATGCTCGTCAGCCGCCGCGCGGCGCTCCTGTTCGCCGTGGCGTGTGGTGTCGTCGGTGTGGCCGCCCTCCAGTGGGGCGTCAACCCCACCGTCGCGTTCCTGGGTGCGGCCAACATTGCTCTGTATGCCGGCGTCTACACCCCCATGAAGCGCTTGTCGGTGCTCAACACCTGGGTCGGCGCCTTGGTCGGTGGCATCCCCCCGCTCATGGGCTGGGCCGCCGCCGCCGGCGAGTCCGCCGCCACCTCGTCCTTCCGCGAGCTGCTGTTTGCGCCCGACGGCTCGAGCGCCGGCGGCTGGCTCCTCGCAGCCCTCCTCTTCGCGTGGCAGTTCCCGCACTTTATGGCGCTGTCGTGGGCGGTGCGGCACGAGTACCAGCGCGCGGGCCTGCGGATGCTGGCGTGGGTGAACCCGGCGCGCAACGGGCGGGTGGCCCTGCGCTACGCCGCGGCGTTCCTCCCGATCTGTGTCGGGCTGTGCGCAACCGGGGTGACGTCGTGGAGCTTTGCCGTTACGAGCCTACCGGTCAACCTATGGCTCATCCGCGAAGCCTACCAGTTCTGGCGCTTCGAGGGCCACCAGGGCTCGGCGCGGCGGCTGTTCTGGGCGAGTGTGTGGCACCTGCCCGCGCTGATGGTACTGGCCCTGCTCCAAAAGAAGGGCATGTGGACGCGGGTGTACCACAGCGTGCTTGGGCAGCCCTTGCTGGATGAGGACGAGGAGGAATTTGACGATGACGACGACTACGTCTGGGAAGAGGAGGTCAAGAAGGGTCCGGCCCCAGCAGCCGTACTTAGAACAGCCGCGCCCACATCATCAAGATAGAAAACAGGAAGAGGGACTGTATCCATCACGAACCAACAAAAACAATCATTGCATATAGTAAAGGGGGCCATCACATATGGGCGGGCGTGTTTGCATTGTACGATAGCGGGGGGGAGGTAGACGTCAAAAAGAAGCATTTTGTGGTTGGGTATTTTATTTCCTTTTCTTCATTCATTTGTACGTGGATCTCACTCACTTTCTTTTTTATTTGCAATTTTTTCTTTTTTTTTGTCAAAGGCCTTTAGTCAAAAATCAATGCATTTACGAACACTTTCAAAAAATCGTCATCGCACGCACTTCACCTGAAAACAATTTTCACAATAATAGAAAGCTGAGGCCCAGTCGGACCGAGCGGTCGGTACGCACGGCACGGTCCTTTGGTGGCTCTCATTGAATATCAATGTCGTACGTCAAAATGCAACGGCACGTCCTAGCCAATCCAGTGGGTTAGGGATGTCAGCCGTCGATGGTCTGTTCCTGTCACGGTCCTGGCCGTCGTCACTTGCACGCAGTCCTTTTGCAGTGTAGTTCAATGGGTGTGATCCATAAAAATCAATATATCGTTTCTGCAGGCACCATTTCCCTTTTCAGCCTTCTCACTTAAAGATGCCTTTTTTGTTTTGGCTGTCCAGCATCCTTGTATTCATAACGCGCGTAGAGTGATATAAGTAGACTGTCCTCGGATTTGATTATCATCAATCGTTAGATACCTTTTTGTTAAGATACCATCGCCACTCGTTTTACATTCGTTCCTTTTTCTATCCTCTCGACCATGAAGAGCCTCTTCTCGATCCTGGTGCTCGGCCTGCTGGTCGTCGACGGCGCCATCGCGTCCAAGTGCAGACCGAGCAAGCCAGCATCCTCCTCGGCTGTTTCGTCGTCAGCGTCGTCGGCATCGTCGGCATCGTCGGCATCGTCATCGGCACCATCCTCGTCAAGTGTCCCTGCTTCGTCCTCCTCTCCAATTCCCTCGTCCTCGTCCAGCAGCGCTCCTTCATCGCCATCCTCTCCGCTCCCCCCATCATCGTCTGTTGTGGTCTCCTCCTCCTCATCACCCGTCCCCTCATCTTCGTCCGTCGTGGCCTCATCTTCGTCTTCATCCTCCGCCTCCGCCGCCCCCAGCGCGCCCTGCACCAACGTCATCGTCGACGGCGACTTCTCCGACGGCTTCAACGGCTGGGGCGTCAGCGCCCGGGGCGTCGGCAACAGCTTCGGCAGCTCCACTTGCACGCCCTACTACGCCGTCTGCGGGTTCCTCGCGGTCGACAACGCCGACGATGTTCTGGACATGTCTCAGGTCATCACGTTGGTGGCCGGCGTTGTGTACACGTTCAATGTGGACTACGAGCTGCTTACGCCGAACCCCGATGTGTCGGGGCAGATTGTGTGCAGCTTGAACCCGCTGGCAACGGCGACGACGCGAAGACGGGGCTCGCCGGTAGGCGGGCCGGCAGGAGGGCCCACCACCGACACCATCTCGTTCACGATCGAGATGCAGAGCGCCGCCAGCGACAACAGCACCACCACGCACGGCACTGTCGCTGCGCGACGGTCGTCGCTCCGCCGCCAGACAGTGCTCACATTCACCAACTACCACACATCCTTCACGGCCCCTGCGAGCGAGCCGCTGCAGCTGCTGTGCTCCTTCACGGCGACGGGCGTCGCTCAGGTGTTGCTGGCCGATTTTATCGTGCAGCCGGCCGAGTGTTTTACGACGTTTCCATAAGCCCTTGGTCTTGCAGCTCAGCTTTTGGTC
Source organism: Sporothrix dimorphospora (assembly GCA_021397985.1). Classification (NCBI taxonomy): domain Eukaryota; kingdom Fungi; phylum Ascomycota; class Sordariomycetes; order Ophiostomatales; family Ophiostomataceae; genus Sporothrix; species Sporothrix dimorphospora. The sequence continues at coordinate 95,307 of WOUA01000023.1, forward strand.
TTCAGCTCCAGCTTTCGTTTTGACGCAATCTCCAACAAAACGACGGCCAAGAATCGATGGAAGGGGAAAGGGAGGAAAAGAAGCGACAGAGACGAAAGAGAGAGGTTGCTGCTGAAATTGCTCATCGGCCACGTTGTTAAAAAATGCTTCCTTTTTGTGCTCTCTTTGTTGTCAATAAACTCGACGTGCGGAATAGGAGTAAAAAAATGTCAAAAACACAGCCTTTAAAGACACAGCCTCTAAAGACAAAACGTGTGAAACTCGCAAAAAGAAACTAAAAAATGCCACACTCCCATCCTCATACCGGCGTGAGGTCGTCCACCAAGGACCAAGGACAGTCTCTGTTCCAAATTATTTTATTTTATTTTCCATAGAGATCCTATTCAATTCTTAAAAAGAAACGCATTTCCAGTGCCAAGCTGAGGCTGCCAAGAATACTCCGTGGTGTCATCCTACATTGTTCCTATCCACCTCCACAACCAACAACCTCGCCATGAAACTATCCCAGATCTTGGCTCTGGCCTTTCGTGCACTAACCGCGTCGGCAACTCTTTCTTTGCCTACGTGCACGCCATCAATCTGTACGGGGTGGACGCCTCTCGACGAGGTTTACCGCAAAGCCCTACAGGCGTACAACTGTGGCGGCGGCTCGGGCACGCCCGGCGACGTTGAGTACTGCACCTGTGCCTACCTTGAGGTCACCAGTAGCGCCGGCAACGGCTTCGGGGGTGTGATCCAGACGCTGACCTTGACGTGCCTGTGAGCTCTTTGTAGGCGGTGGCCAGTGGTGTAAAAACAAACTGTGGGGGTAGAATGAAATAAAAATGGCAAATTTAAAATAAATCAAAAACAGCATGAGATCGACGAAAATCATGTGCTAAGCCGTGATGAGTGAATGGTGGCAGGGCTTGGGCACGGCTGTTGGCGCCAAGAAGAGACGGCTGTGCAGAGACACATTCAAAGATCCAGGGCGGGGTCGAAAGGGAGATGAAAGAGTAAAGGTCAAAACGCCTCACAAGGCGGCGCACAAAACGAAGCATCACGATTGGACGAGAACCAAAAGCTTGGCCTTTCTCGACGCGGCTAGTCCTACAAGCCGAGAATACGAAATACGAAACGAAGCATGCGAGTGCCAGGCTGTCGGGCGTCGACTCTCGTTTTTCGGGTTCGTCTCTGGGCTTTTGTCTCACACCTGCGTGCCGTGCATGCTTCGCTCAACTTGACCAACCACAGTGTTGCCTCGTTTTCCTTTTTGGCTCGAAATCACCAATGGACCCCATTTTGGGGTTAGTCTTGTGGTCGTGCCTGGTGGATGCCGTTATGTCGATTCGAGTTGAGCCGACTTATTGGTGATGTCGATGATGGAAAGTCCTGTTTTTTTTTACTGGCACAGCCTGCTGTACTTTCACGAGCGTGCCGCCCAGAGCTTGCCCGTTTTGTCCATCTTACATTTGCCATGTCCACGAAATGAACGATGCTGGAAGGACATATAAGTCGACGATCCCCCGGCCTTGACAGGATGGAACACAGAGTGGAACCAAAGAACTTGACCATATCCTTCTAGTCAATTCCACTTATCCAGTCAATATCGTCTTGACCATCTTCATAGTATCTTGTCTTTATGCTTTTGTCACCCTTCCCACAAAACCGATACAGCAGACCATCCACCATGGCGTCGTCCATCAACAAGTCGATTGACTCGTCCCGCACGTCGACCACCTCGGGTCCCGGCACCGAGAATCCCTTCCCTTCCAGCTCGGCCCCCGCGGCGGCTCCCGCCCGCTTCGATGCCTGCTGCTACGATCCCACCATCCGCGGGAGCCGCGTCTCCAACATTCCCTTTTACGTCGCCGCCCGCGTGACCAACATTGTCTTGGCCCTTGTCTTGCTGGCTCTGGCTCTTGTTGCCGAGTTCAACTACGACCGCGGCACCTGGGTCAACCCCATTCTGACGCCCGCCTTCACGTCTTGGGGCTTCTGCTGCTACGACGTCTTCCGGGTTTTGCGTGTCGGCCGCCGTGCCCACCCGCACATCCGCATTCTGTACGACGGCGTGTGCCTAGGCACCGGCCTGGCCGTTGCCAGCGGATTTCTGACTGCCTGGGCCGTGCAGTCGGCCCCTGAGATTGGCTATACCGTGTCGGCGCCGATCCTGGTGGGCATGTACGGCATGATGGCGGTGGAGTACGGGCTGGGCGTGGACGGCGTGCGGCAGGTGGTGCAGATGCGCCGAGGGACGTGGCAGAACAACTGGCAGAGCAACTAAGCTGCAGGATAGCCAGACAAAAGACTTGGGAGGAAGCCAGGAGAAGGGAGGGGGCAAGAGGAGGAACAACAATACTGGAAGAAGATCAGGAAATATTATGAGGACGTGTGCTGAGGATGAAATGATTTGCAGATTTTGGGGAGACGACGACTTGGCTGTGGTGCAGGAGTTTGTTTTAGAATGTGATCGTTACGGTCTTTGGTTGGTTATTTCGACTGTATGACATCTGACTTTATGATTGTGGTTTTTCATGGTGGTGCTCGATTTGGATAGTTGAATTATTTAGGATACCTTTTCGTTTATTTCATTTTACTAAATATTTGCAATCGTTTTTTCTGGACTGGTTTTATTTTCCTGTTCTTTAATGGATTTTTAGTTTTTATTTTTGTCATGCAATACGCGAGCGATCAATGATTGATTAAAACACGAGTTTGCAGTGATGCTTTTTGTTAAAGTAGGCGCTCTTTGGCCTTGTTCCCATCACCCAAAGCTGAAAACAGAAACTGCAAAGATGATTGTTGGACAACCCCAAAATGCCATTTCTACAAATGATCAATATTCTTTCAAACGGTGTGCTCTTTTCTTTGTTTGCCTCTTGTATTGCTGCTCCCTTTGGTCTCCCCGACTCGTCCCTGTTCTCCCTGGCCAGCATCGCCATCGTCAAAGAAAGAGTGTCGATGCCGTTTCCGGACCGCCGTGTTGGTTTGCGCCTTTGTCCACCCACAGCATCCCAATGCGTCGCGCCAGGGGAAGTTTTCAAAATGCGACAGAGGAAGAAGGGGGAAAGGACAGAATATCGTGGAAATGATTTAGACTTTTCGACGTTTGGTTTGTCTATTTTCCCGCGAAGTTTCTCTCATTTCTTCATTCACTTGTTTGCATTCTCCTCATTCACTGCTACCATTCTCTTTAAACGGGACAGCTTCACTTACACGCCTCGAACAGCAATCATGGCCGACGACGACGGCAGTAGCAATACCAACGCGGTAGGAAATCCGACAAGAAATCCACAAACCAAACCTCAAGGAAACTTGACAGGACCGCCTGCCAATCCTGCTCAGTCCTCGCAACCTACTCCCGCTCAACTTACTCCCGCTCAGCCTGCTCCCGCTCAACCTGCTCCCGCTCAACCCACCACGGCCCAGCCATCTACAGCTCCACTTCCACCTACCACGGCCCCGGAGTCAAATCCAGCCCCTACGCCTGCTACTGGCCCAGCTCCCGCGCCGAGCACGACACCGGGCACTACGCCGGCCACTGCACCGACCGGTGTCCCAACCGGTGCCTCTACGGGCGTCCCTACCGGGACGACTCCTGTAAGTCCCACCACCCTCTCATTGCTTCAACATCAACTAATGCTCCAAAGGTCGCCCCGGCCACGTTGACCACACCTGTCCATAAAGCACTGGCCCAAGTGCAAGCCGGAGATGATGGTAATGCCTGCTCAGCACAAACCCCAAACCCACCCGGCCACATGCGAAAGATTGTGATTTCACCGCTCGTGAACGTCATGGACATTGCCGGCGGAGATGGCGGTGGAGATGGTGCTGATGATGGCGGTGGTGATGGCGGTGGTGATGGCACTCCCGGTGATGGCATGGCCAACCCTGGAGATGGCACTGGAGATGGCACTGGAGATGGCACTGCTGGTGCTGGAGATGGCGCTGCAGATGGTGCCCAACCCCATCAGCGTCGCCCGCCCAGGCGGTTCATGGAACCTTGGGAGTACAGCCGGAATAAGGAGCTTGAGCGCAGTGCACAGGATGACATGGACGACCTATGGGACGAGCAGCTCAAGAAAGCGACCACGGGCAGATACAAGCTGCGTGACGAACAGGTGGAGGATCTCCAGACGCTGCGCGACGAATACGCGGACGCCCGCAAAGAGCGTGAGCAAGCCGACAAGTGGGCGGCCCACCGCTACTTTCTGGCCGAGGGGATCGACCCGCCCGAGTACCAGCCCGGACAAGAGCCCCAGGGTCACGATCCCGCAGCTGGTGACAGTGCTGTCATCGTTTTGCCCTCCGCCGGCCCTGCGTTCGATCCCCCAAAGCGACCGATGGCCGCGTTTCTAGTCGACGTCCGCCAGGACATGGTGGTCCCGATGCGGCGGCCGACCATGGCGCCACGGGGACTGCGCAACCCGGGCAACTTGTGCTACCGCAACGCCGTCGTGACGGCGCTGCTCAACACGCCGCGGTTCCTGTCCTTTTTGTTCACGCACGGCCGGAACGTACGCTCGTACCTGGGGTGCCCGGACGTGAACCACCACCTGCTGACGCGGCTGTACCACCTGGCTTTGGCCTACTGGGAGCGCGGCGGGCTGCACCCCATGTCGCTGTCGGACGCGGTGCGGGACGACGACAGCCCCAACCCCAATCCCAATGCACCGACAGCCGGAGACAAGCGGAGGTGGGACGGCAGTGCTGCGCGCGGCAGCGATTCGTACGAAAAGCTTCTGGCCTTGTTCTGGCGGGCGTGCAAATTCGATCTGGGCGGCCACGATCTGGGCGGCGTCACCATCGACCCGGCCCCGTCCAAGTACCCCGGTGTTACACTGAACTGGCGAGCGCATTTGCAGCAGCTGCGCGACGACGAGGCCGCCAACCAGCACCACCCGAATCCGGCCTCCGTCGAGGTGACCAGCCACCAGCAGGACGCCGCCGAGTACCTGAACTGGCTCGTCGAGATGGCCGCCACCCAGCTGGACAGCGCGCCCCGCCGCTACAGCGCGAGCCATGCCAGCGACTACTACGACTGCATGTTCCGCACGTACATCACCGACCGCTTCCTCTGCACACTGTGCAGGCGTCCCGTCCGCTTGCGCGGCCCCTCAATCGAGCGCGCGCCCAGCATCATGATCAACGTCGCGAAGGAGGGTGACACTGCCGCACCGCCGGGGCTGGCTAGCCGGCCGCGCCGTCTCGGTGGTCGCGACGGCCTCAAGAAGCTGCTGCACGACCATTTTAACGATGACGTCGGCGGCAATACTTGCAATCGCTGCGGCCAACAACCAAAGATATTCAGGAGGATGCGTCGGATGCAGACGGCGCCTGAGCTGCTCAACATCCATCTGGCGCGCACCGGGTGGGACGCAAACCTGGCAAGGTTGTTTAAGAGCAATAGCATTGTCGACGCGCCCGAGTTCCTGGATGTCTCGCGCTACCTCGAGCCACACATCTTTGCCCCTGGCACGCGTGTGCTTTATCGCCTGGCCTCAGTGGTCAGCCATGCCGGCGAGAGTGCCCACTCGGGTCACTATGTCAGCTACGTCCGCGACGACCGAGCCACGCCCGCCAGGTCCGCCAAGCCCATCCTCGAGGCCGACGAGGTCGACCGTGTCATGAGGGAGGCTACAGAGCGCAAGAAGCTTGTCGCTCGGGAAAGCCACACCCTCGCCGAGACCATCCGGAACGAGAACGCCGCGGTCGGCTCCAGGAACCAACTCAACGCCGACCGACGCGAGGCCAACAGCGAGCGCTTCCTCGCCATTGAGCGCTACGACAGCGCCTGGGCCCGCATCAACGACACCTGCGTCGTCCCGGGTATCCCCTACACGCGCATCCTCAACACCTCCCGCGACCCCATGTACCACCCCAAGAACGGCAAAGGCGACTGGTTCGATCCGGTCTTGCTTGTGTACGAGAAGTGGGTGGAGAAGTATGCCGTCGACGCCAGCACCGGCAAACGTCTATACCAGCTGCCCCTGAACGTACCGAATGCGGAGCTTTACATGGGCCCGACGCGGGGCAAGGCCAAAGATCCGCACAACAGACCGCCGGAGAACCCTGGCGTCGACGAGGTCTTGTGGGAAGACAATGCCACGAAAGATGTGCGCATCCCCGAGCGGGGTCCGCCGCGCCGGGTCATCGGGGTACCCCATGGTGTGTATCAGGGCGTTAAAGAGAACATATTGTACGTGGATCGGGATGAAGATGGCCAACGCAGGGATGGTGCCGCAGCGGAGCAGTCCGAGACGTTCTTTGGCTGGAGCACCTCTGATGGACAACCAAGTGCGTCGGTAACGAAGACTGCGGCGGCGGCTAGACCTGCAGCGCCCGGAACAGCATTTGGAACGGCGTCGGGGGCAGCGTCGGGCGCCGCGCCGGGTCCATCATCTGCGGCAGCACCCACGGCGACGGGGACTGCAGCTGCAGCCGAGACTACAGCCGCGGCGCCTACGGTTGCGGCACCCACAACTGCAGCTCCTGCGACGGCACCCACGATGGCACCCACGACTGCACCCACGACTGCACCTACGACGGGAGCTGCGACGGGAACCGTGGCAGCCGGTGGTGGTGACGGAAGCAACCTTCCACTGCCTGGAGGTGCCGATACTGGCTCGCCCGGAGGAATGGCGGCCAGGAGACCGCCGTCGAGTAAGAGACGCCGGCTGAGCGAGATGGTCAGAGGCATGTTTGGTTAGCAAAGATGTTCGAAGAGGTATTTTTATTGCAATTTGTAAAACTGGAGTTTCTTTTGTCAGTTTTATTCATTTTACTGTGGCATTTTCTTACCTTGTCGTCGATTTCATTTGATTTTCGTTGATTTTGATCTTGCTTTGTTTTTGTTTTTGCTTTCTTGTTCCCTTCTTCTTCTTTTTTTAACCCCATCTTTTCCATTATCCTTTTCTCTTATTTTCTGTTGCATTCGTCGCGTCCTTTCTTTTCTTTTTGTCCGTCGTAAAATCTGAATACGCGATGCTCTTCCTGTTTCTTTTCGTGTTGAAACGCGTGCTTATGTTCTTTAAAATTCGAATTAAAGGTCTCGATGGTCGTAAAGTGGTTATTCCGTCTCGCGCTGGATCGTGGCCGATGGATCGATGGCTCAGAAACACGGCGTCGATATATTGCCGGCAGAGAAATGAAGGGAGGAAATATATAAATCGCCAGCCTCTTCGACTTCAAAGAGTGACGCTCTCCAGAAACTGTAGCAGGCTGTCATTCCAGGCAAAGGTGGCAAAAAAACCGTTAAACAGGGTGCATTCCGGTTGCTCTCCCTTCTTGGCAACCTTCTTTGGACAACACTACTTTCTTTTGGGCAGTCTCGGTTTCTGGCGTATTGGTCTCAACTTGCCCTCTCGCCACTCTCCCTTGGATGCTCGGAGCACTGAACTCTCCAAAACTTGCCTGCCCCACAAACTATCCACGTTTTTTTTCTCCTGTCATCTTTTTCTAGGTCTTTTCGATCTTGTCGTGATATCGCCAGGGTCCCAATGCCACCCTTCCCAGCAAGCGCATGATGCCATCGTGGTAGCCAATCAGAGCCCTAACAGCAAAGCGTGGCCTGTGAGAACAACACGGAAACAGACAATTCTTGACCGAGGGGAAAAAGGACAGAACAGAGTTAAAGTGGAAAACGGAAGGCGCCGTGCCTTTTTCTTTAAACAAAAAAAAGGAAGTTAAACCATAAAACAGTTAAACTTGTTTCGAGCACCGTTTCTTTTGTCCTTTTTTTAAGCTCTTCGCGTCGTCTGTTTCGGGCCTGTGCTTTCTTTTCGAACTGGCGTGGTCTTGCCAATGGTCCCTCAGGATATTGGGAACGGTGATGGAATAACAGGAAAACTGAAAGGAAGCAGAAGGACTCACTTTTTCTTGGCGATGTGTTGAAACAGCGGCCGTTGGCTGTTCCACGGTGGTCCCTTCGGTTTCTCTACCTTGACCTTGGCCCGACTACCCTGGAAGGGCAAGTGAGCACACGTCGTAAGCTATTGCACTTTGAGCAGACGTCTCAGGGTCTCTCCTGTCTGTCTGTTTCTTGCCTCACTTTCATTTGTTGAGGTATCTCTCCTGTCGCGCTTGTTTCGTTTCCTCTTTTCAGCAATGGAGCGCGGGGCCAGGAAAGGCCAACCAGGGCAGGCCAGCAGGGAACTGCCGTTTCGAAGTCAAACAAATTCTAGTGACGGGCCTGTCGGCACTCTGTACGCGGCCAACACTGATTCGCCTCGCCTGTTCTTATTATTGTTCAGCTTTAGCGAACCCCTGTCTCTTGTCCTAGACTGACACGTTGGCTGCTAACTTCAGGTTGCATAACTTCGTTTGTTCGTTCACTCTATCACTACACCTTCCCGGTGTACAGTGGCTTCTTTTCGTTCTCCTCTCCGTATCCTTTTCACCCTGTTCGTGACGATCCTGGAAAGCCAGTCGTGTTAGTGGATGGGGCTCTACAGACTGAGAAGCTTTAGCAGGACGGCTCACGAGCCCAATGCAACAGGGGTGAGGGGTTTTGGCGGGCTGCTTCCTTTGTGAAAAAATAACAAACAGGAGACATCCACCAACGAGAATTGCAGGCCAGAAAACGGGTTCGTTTTTTTCTTGCAGCTGCACGGGTGCATCCTTTTTGTTTTTGCCATCGTGAACAAGCAATGCCCCTGTCGATGGCTTTGGCCAGCAGGGGGTTGGGGGCCAGACCCAGCAGGTCGCGGTCATCGGCGGGAGAACGGCGGCGCCGGCTCCACTTGCAAACAGAAAGGCTTCACTCTTTCTTTCTTCTTTCTTGCTTCCTGTTGCTTGAATCTCGGCGGAGCATCATCTCCCCTTCCCACCTAAAACGCCACCCGGGGACCGATGCCCATGGCTTGCGGGAAGAACGCCACAAAGGCGCCGGCGGGCAAATGCCAACAACGGCCTCTGGGGCGGAGCGTCGTCAGTTCTCTCACCCGAGAGGCTTGGTTTTCGCGGTGATATTGGCCTTGTGCGACAGAGCAATGTCGCGTGTGCAACCCACCGTCTGCACTCGACCTTGTTTTGTTGATTTTGTTTGCTGCTTGTCGTGTGTCTTTGGCCGTGCGTCGTTTGTCGTCCGATTCCTCACTTATGTCAGACCCCTGTTTTCTTGTTTGCTTCTTGGCCGCGGCGCAGGGAGTTAAGTGATAGGAGGTAAAACGCAAAATGTGACATTGTTTGATGTTGAAAGCGAAATGAATATGGGAAAGAAGGGTAGATGTGCGAAAAGGGCGAAGCTGTGAAAATTAATGGCAAGATACTGAAAAAGAAAGAGCAGGGAGCCCCGCGAGAATGACATGTCCCAAAAGGGAAAGTAAGAGCCAAGGGAACCTGCCGCGCCGCACATTGACATTGTTTTTGCTCATTTCGACACGGCCTGCAAAATGTGAGCTCTTTCCCTCTTTGCTCAATTACCTGTTCCCTGTCCTCAAAAGGTGCCACAAACTGGCTTGAATTTTCCCGACGGCTGCAGACGGTCGTTCGTACCTGCCGTGCAATTTAGATTGCTGGCAGCCAAGAAAAGGAGCAAAAGAGTCGACAAGGCAGGAGAGAAAGAGTGCTCCTTCCCTTTCTTGACAGGCGGGGCATCGAAAGACAGCGAAGCGTACGTAGATTGGGAAGGAGCATTGGCCAAAATAACGATGTACTCTCATTCGAAGCACGTCAAGTTCTGTTGTCGCAATATCGCCATCTCGTTCTCAAAAACGTAAAGGATCAAAATTCACCCTTTTACTCAATTATCTCAACGCCCATGCTCGAACGAAGGCAGCGCCTTCGCATCTCCGCCCCGGGACTTCAAGAATATCTGCGCCAACATACACACCACGCAATGTGCCCCTGAAATGAGCTGAAGCCTGCGGGCTGCTTGTGCATCCCCAACGACCCGGAAAGACGTCCGCAAAAGGAGCAAACGGCCAAACTAGAGCAATAAAAGAACGCCCGGCAGCAGCCAAGGCATGGTTTACAAACAAAGTTTATTTTGTTTGCCGTGCGAGGCGCTCTTGAGGCATCCAAAGGGTCGGCGACTCGACAGCCCAACACTACATGGACGAAGCCCCGACGACACGGTGACGAGAAAAGCGTCAAAGAGAAGCGCCACGTTGCCTCTATCGCAACCCTCATCTGCAAGCAACACTGGCGGCCGCAGAATCGCTTTTCTGACACGCATACTGCCGCCAGCCGTGACCGACAGAGAAATAAGGCAAAGTCAGGCGGAGCTCGGCGAGCGTGCAGCGCTGCCCCGTTGTGTTCGGTCGAGAACACTAGAGACGCAACAAACGTCGACCAGCTAACAAAAAAGACCGACAATTCCCAGTGATCGGCACGCACTCAGAAACGTGCATCTCTTTTTCCAAAAGTTCCCGGCCGCTGGCCGTTGCTACGTCGTGAGCACTAACCTTCTGCTTGCTTCTGCAGTTCTCCACCAAGAAAGGGCCAGGACAGGGGTTGCAAGGTAGGACGAAAAGAAAAAAAAAACAAAGCAACAAGGAGGAGAGAGGTCGACGTGGGCTCATTGTCTGCAACGGCCCAAGATATTTGCTTTTGTTTTTCTTTTCTTTTTTCAGCTCGCTTCTTGTTCTGCGTTTGCAGGGCGCAGTTCTGGAGAGTCGGTAGGGCTGCAATATTGGCTTGTTGGTGCCAGCGCCCTTTTTTATTTATTTTTGAATTCCTTGGACTCGCCGTCTCGGCAGGCGACATACGCCATACGGCAGCCTCAAACTCCATGAACTCCAAGAACACGGACCACAGAGCTACTCCAAATCGAGGTACGAGAATAGAAACAGATGAGAAGGAAAAGAAGAGGAACCCGTGCCCAGCCAGTCCTTGGGAACTAATACGAGAACAGCGTTCCTCCTTCAGCCTCTTTACTGGGCATCGTTTCTTATTCTTTCTTTTTCATCTACGCCAGCTCATCCCCACCTTCTCCAATACTCAACTTGGAACGGCATCAGGAGTGTCAACATGTTGGTACTCTTCACATTTCTTATTCTTCCCTTTTTCTTCCCATTTTTGTCTCCTGTCCCCGTTCATCCGTTCTTCACCCACCCCCTCCTCACAATCCCTAACCCTCTCCGCATCGGTCAACACTCGATCCACTCTACCCACTACTGCTCCCGTTATGGCATAGCTTCACGTTCCTTAACATCCATCGCGAGTCCATCACCTGCGATCCCTCGTGGGTTAGCCTTACTAACACTTGTTGTAGTCTAGCCCACTTCCCGCCAGGAACACGACTGTGCTCATTGGACACTGCAAATCCCATGTGCCTTTTCCCTTCATATGATATTGTGTGTTAGTCGCAGCTGTTTTCCTATCTTGACAAGTCTCTACAGCGGGGATGGAGATAAGTCCACCCAGAGAGACTTTGTTTGTTACTGCACGTCCCTGCCCTGTCTCGGCTCCCGAATCATAAGGGCGTGCCTGCATGCTATTCTATTCCTCCACCCCTGAAGGAGACCGGGTCCATGGATGACCACTCTTGCTAACCTTTCTGGCAACAGCGGCGTCCACAATCTTGGGATTATGATGCATCAGTGGCCTTGATAAAGCCGTTTTCTCGGGCAGACGCCCCCTCCAACTTGTCTTCACACTCGTTGCTGTCACGAAGCAAGCTATTTGTCGGCCTTGCTCTTTTCGTCTTCTCTTTCCTCTGTGCCTGCTTTTTTTCTCCCCAGCTACTACCCACAAACACGACGCTACTTCTCCCAAGATATTGCCCAAGACGGCATGGCTTGCTCGCGGTTAAGCTGTCTGGTATAGACCTCCCGAAAAAGCCGAAGACAAGAAGAAAAGAAACATTTTAACGAAGAGAACATTAATCGATTGTTCCCAAGAAAAAAAAAATATTCGATTCTGTCCCTCCGTTGTCCACAGTCCATCGTATTTTTTCCACGTCTGCCCTTTGATAATTCCGCCCTCTACTACGCCCCATCCTCTCGGGACGTGTCCGCACGTCAGCTATTTGGGACCAATATTTAATTTTCTTTTTTTCTTGTCGTGACGGGCACTCTCACTCCACCCATTCTCTTACACTCGCCCGCCCTTCCTTTTATTCCCTTTACCGTTCTGGCCCTGCCTTCCCTACCCATGCACCGCATCCTAGCTCCCGTCGTGATATAATACTTATGTCGACCGCACCTTGAAAAAGTCTTGGCATCGTTTTATCCTTCATCTCTCTAGAGGCGTCAGCGGCCTTTCCTATTGTTTTTTACTACCTAGCACTTTGGTACGGCTGAAACGACAGCAACGATGAAGGTCGCGGCAATCCTGGCGACAACACTGTCGATGCTAGTCCCGCTCACCAGCGGGCTGGCATCGACAGACACGATCACATGGGGTGGTGACAACTCACGAACGGGCTACCAAACGTACATTGTTCTTCCATTGCAACATTAACACCCGACTCTTACAGTTACTAACAATGCCTCAGGAACCACAACATGGACCCGGCCATTGTCGGCAGCGCGGACTTTGCCCAGATCTTCAAGACGGCCCTCCCCGGAAAGTACAACGGTGCGGCAGAGCAGATCTTCTCCCAACCCCTGGTCTACACACCCTCCGACGACACCAACCAATATGTGTATTTTGCCACCACCCAAAACAACGTCTACAAGCTAGACGCAAAGACGGGCCAGATCCTGCTGTCCCGCAACCTGGCAATCCCCTTCTTGACGGCCGACCTCGATGGCTGCGTCGACATCAACCCACTCATCGGTGTCACATCCACGGGCGTCATCGACTCGGCCACAGACACTTTGTACCTCATGTCCAAGACCTATGCCAACCAGGCCGGAGGCAACGTCGCCCAGGGCAAGCCAAACGGACGCTACTACCTGCACGCCCTCGATGTCAACGATCTGACGGAGCGGGCCAACTTCCCCGTCAACCTGGAGGGAATTGTTGCACGCAACAATCCGGTCCGCAGCTTCAATGGCGGCATCCAGCACCAGCGGCCCGCTCTTCTCCACTCGGGGGAGTACATCTACGCCGGATTTGCTTCGCACTGTGTGCAGTACAACTTTACAGGATGGCTGATGGGCTTCGACAAGACGACTGGTGCTGTGGTCGAGCGGTACGCGACCGAGGGTGATGGTGTGCCCAACACGACACCTGGTGGTGGTATCTGGATGTCTGGTGGTGGCCTGGCGTCTGATGACCAAGGCTCGCTCTTCTTCGGCACTGGAAACGGCTTCGCTTCGCAGCTCAGCACCATTCCTGTGGAGGGCCACAGCCCGCCAACGTCGCTGGAAGAGGCCGCCGTGCATATGACACTCAACGACGACGGATCCGTAACAGTCGTCGACTTTTTCATGCCACAGGAAAAACAAGCTTTGGACGGCGCCGACAAGGATCTGGGCACTTCGCCTCTCGAGCTGCTGCCGAGCGAGTTCTCGTGCGGTTCCATCACGCACATGGGTGTCATCACCGGAAAGAGCGGCAAGACATACTTCCTCAACCTCGACGACCTCGGTGGCTACCGCACAGGACCTAACAGCGGCGACCGTGTCATCCAGGTGTACCAGAACGAGAACTCGGTGTACGCCGGCGCTGGTGTCTACCCCCTCGAAGGCGGCTACATCTACATCAACGTGATCCGGTACCCGACGCACGTCTTCAAGTTTTCGTGTGTCAACGGCGTCCCCTCCTTCATCAAGGTGGCCGACAGCCCCGAGTCCAACGCCTACATTCTCGGCGTCAGCCACGGCACGGTCACGTCACTCAACGGCGAGGAGGGCACGGGTCTGTTGTGGACGACGGATGTGCAGGGCAACAATCTTCGCATCTACAACGCCATCCCCGAGAACGGCTACCTAACTGAGATCCGCAACTTCTCGGTGCCCGGCACCACTAAGTTCACGCGCGCTGTCTTTGGTGACGGCCGCGTGTACATGGGTACAATGCAGGGCTACGTGTATGGTTTTGGCGCGCCCACGACGCCGCCGCTGAACTGCTCGACGCCGGTCGACTTTGGCAGCCTGGACATTGTCGACGCCGCAGTCACGGCCCAGGTCACCTGCACGGCGGTCATTGCGACGACCATCAAGTCGCTGCAACTCACCGACCCTGACTTCAACATCTCGTCGTCCACGACTTTCCCCGTGACACTGGCTGCCGGCAGCACATTCACGTTCTCAGCATCCTTTAAGCCCACCACAGTGGGCTTGCTGACTGGTACCGTGTCCATTGCCACCACGAACGGTGTCACGGGCTACTCGTCGACAACGTCTGTTCTGCTGGAAGGAACTAGTCTGAGTGCCGGTGCTCTCTTTGCTGTGTCGCCATCCGTGTTGACTTTCACCAACATCGTCATCGGTGCCACACCCGGCGGTGTCGAAGAGCCGGTGATCTTCAGCAACATCGGAAACTCCACTCTCACCATCTCCGACATCCTCTTCTCTACGACGAGCGCGACGGGTCCCTGGGTGGAAGGCACCTCCACGAGCAACGGTACGGAGATCGGCGCATTCACGCTATCTGGTCTGCCGTCCACGATCGCCGCCAACGGCGGCCAGACCATTGAAGTGACCTTTAACCCTACGGTCGGCGGGAACTTCACGCTGTACGTGCAGGTCAGCACCAACGGCGGCAACCAAACGTTCGAGGTCGATGCCAATGCAGGTCCTGGCCCGACGTGCCTGCTCCAGTTCCAGACACCCGATGGCCTCGACTGGGTCACGTACGATAAGAACATGAACTTTACCTTTGGCAACGTCACCGAGAACACCTCGCGGTCGCTTCTTCTGCGCGTCACCAACAACGGTACTTCGGACGCCGTCCCGCTGTCCCTCACCGTGTCCAAGCCGCCTTTTGGCGTGGCGGGCATCATCGGTGCCGCCAATCAGATCGATCTTGCCGAAGGTACCGTCCTAAAGCCCGGTGAGAGCGCCACCGCAAGCCTGTACTGTGCTGTGCCTAAGGAGCAGTGGAACACCGACACCTACTACGGCGCCGCCAACTGGACCATGAACACCAACGACCCCAACTGGGACAAGCAGTACATCCAGTTCTCGTGCGAGGCCATTTCGGAGCAGGCGCCGCCCCTGCAGTCTGACGGCCAGGGCGTCTACCGCTACGCCGGCTGCTTTAAAGAAAACAATCCGGGCCGCCAGCTATCGAAGCAGCTCTACGGCAGCGCCAACAACACCGCCGCACTGTGCATTGCGGCCTGCGCCGCCGGCGGCTACACCTACTGCGGCACCCAGTACAACAGCGAGTGCTGGGCCGGCAACACCATCCCCGTCCAGCAGGTCACCGAGGGCGACTGCAACTACCCCTGCGCGGGCAACCTCAACCAGATTTGTGGCGGCAACGGCGTCGGCGCGGACGCGGGCGGCGCCTACATCTCCTTGTACGCCGTCGATGGCGCCGACACCAACTCGAGCACCGCGACGCCTGGTGGGCCCGTTGTCAACCCGGGCGATTACGGCTTTGTGAGCCTCGGCTGCTACCACGAGCCGGCCACAAGCCGGGCGCTCGCCAACCAGTTGTCGGTCAGCAGCCAAACTGTCGACACGTGTCTCGCCGCTGCAGCCCTAGGCGGCTACACGTACGCCGGTCTCGAGTACGGCGGCGAGTGCTGGGTCGGCAACTCGTTGAACACGGGCACTGCCCAAGTCAACCTGACGACGTGCGCCATGACGTGCAACAACAATGGTTCCGAGTACTGTGGCGGCTCGCTGCTGCTCAACGTCTACCAGTTCAACGCCACGGCCGCCGTCTCCTCGGCCATGTCGTCCGCCATGAGCACTTCCACCAGCAGCGGCGCCTCTACCGTTACCACGTCCAAGACGACCACCACGGCCGCCCACACCACCAAGCCCACCGTCGGCAACTGGGTCTACCAGGGCTGCTACACCGAGGGCTCCACCGGCCGCGCCCTCGCCGGTCTCTCCCAGACCAACAACAACATGACTTACGAGGAGTGCGCCGACTACTGCGCCAGCTACGCTTACTTTGGTGTCGAGTACGGCGACCAGTGCTACTGCGGCAACTATTTGGCCACGGGCAGCAACAAGACCGCCGAGACCGACTGCTCCACGTACTGCGCGGGCGATGCCTCGGAGTTCTGCGGCGCTGGCAACCGTCTGAACGTGTACTACCAGACGGGCATGCAAACGGGCCCGCCCGCGCCCAAGGCCCGCGTCAGCAACTACGTGTATTTGGGCTGCTACTCCGAAGCGACGACGAGCCGGGCTCTGGCGTCAGCGTCCTTCTCGGCGGCCAACATGACCGAAGAGGCGTGCGCCGCCTACTGCTCGACGGGCACCAAGACGAGCTACACGATGTTCGGTGTCGAGTATTCCACCGAATGCTACTGTGGCAACGCGCTGGGCCTGGGCAGTGTGCAGCAGGCGGAGAGCTCGTGCAACATGGCGTGCGGTGGCAACGTCTTTGAGCTGTGCGGCGGACCAAGCCTCCTGAACGTGTACACGTACTCGCCGGCGCCATCTTCGTCGTCGTCGTCCTTGGCGGATCCTCCAAAGACATCGTCCTCTTCCTCGGTTGACCCACCTAGCTCGTCGTCCTCATCAGCCAGCTCGCTGAGCCCATCTTCGTCCATCGACCCGTCGAGCTCGTCATCTGTTGACCCCTCGTCCTCGAGCCCCTCCGTTGTGACCTCCGTGTCGACTGACCCCGTCTCCTCGTCGTCTTCGTTCAAGAATACATCCTCGAGGACAAATACGGGCAGTCTTGTGGGCGGTGGAGCACCTAATCCGAGCTCGACGCTTGCTTCTGCATCGGCATCGTCGCCATCTGCCTCGGTGCCATCTGTCTCGGCATCACTCTCATCGGATCCGGTAGCCTTCTCTTCGTCATCAACTAACCCCGTGTCCTCGTCGTCGGTCTCACCTGACCTGGTGTCCCCTTCTTCGTCCTCGTCTGGCTCTGCATCATCTTCCTCGTCTGTGAGCGCCGTCTCATCGTTGTCTGCGAGCGCAGTGTCTTCACTTTCCTCGCCGGACCCGACATCGGCCTCTTCTTTCAGCAGCCTGACAGCTTCTTCGTCCACATCATCGGTTGCTGTTGGTTCTATAGACCCAACGTCGTCGAGTGTAACGAAGCCTTCATCATCGGCACAGTCGTCGTCGTCGTCGTCGTCGTCGTCGTCGTCGTCGTCGTCATCTGCGTCAGACCCGGCCAAGTCTTCGGGCGGTTCGAGCTCTTCTGATCTTGTTGACCCGTCGACCACGTCTTCTTCATCTGCAGTGAAGAGCCCTTCTGTAAGCCCGTCTGGCCCGGCGCCGTCTTCATCTTCGCATGCTGCTTCGTCTTCGTCTTCGCGTGTGGCTTTGTCTTCTCAGTCTCCTTCTTCCACGTCTGAATCGCCGTCGTCGTCATCTTCAAGTGTGAAGGCTTCTTCGCCATCCCAGGTCTCTTCGACTCCGGCTTCGACTCGTGCTTCGTCTTCGCCGTCTCTTTCGTCTTCATCGGCTACTTCATCGTTTTCCTCGCAGTCAGGTGCTGGTATAGTTTATGCGACTTCGTCGTCCATCACGGGCTCTTCCTCTTCTTCTTCGTCATCTTCTGTCAAGGCTTCGGCTACTGTCCCGTCTTCGACCACAGCTTCGACCTCCTCAAGTCACTCTGCCGTCGGTGGTGCCACGTCGTCCTCGATTGTTGCATCGGTGACCAACCCCGTGAAGCAAGTCTCCGACCCTACCGTGCCATCCACGCCGCCACCGTCTCCGTCGGCATCGTCGTCGCAGTCGGGTGCTGGCTTAACCGACGCCAGCTCGTCCTCGATCCCACACTCAATACCGCTTTCGTCCACACTTTCGTCCACCTCCTCCCCTGCAGCAGCCCCGTCGTCGGGTGGCTTGCCCCCAGGCGCCTGCTATCAGCCGGTCGTCGCCCAGGGCAATGCCAACTTTACGATCCTCAACTGCTTCCAGGAGCCGTCGTCGGGCCACTTGCTGTCGGACTTTATCGTCCAAAACCGCACAAGCATGACTGTGCAAATGTGTTTGTCGAAATGCTGGGCGTACACGTACGCCGGTCTCGAGAACGGCGACCAGTGCTGGTGCGGCGACGGGCTCAACCTGAGCGGCAGCGGCATCGGCACACCCGGCAGCGTGATCAGCGAGACGCAGTGCAACGTGGTGTGCCCGGGAAATACGACGGAGTACTGCGGCGCGGAGGACAAGCTGCTGGTGTACAATTTGACACGGATTGACTGAGTGCGCACAAAATCGAGGGAACTGAAAGGATTGTATTGTCCGGTTCTTTTGTAAAATGTTTTCTGTGCTTTATTTCGAATCTTAATTCCTGTGATTTTCTTTCTCTTTGTCCTTTGTATTTTCTTGTTTACCTTTATCCTTGGATATCTATTTTGCTTTCTTTTGTTTAAATTGTCACAATGCGCAATGATTCCATCTTTTCTTCTTTGAACTTAATGTCAAATATGAATAGCTGTATTCGTCTCCAGGGTATCTCATCTCTATTAAACAACAACACGTCTTATTCTCTATCGTTCGTGATTTATCTCTCTTATAATCAAAACAGGGCAACCGACACTAAGTCTTACATCGGCTTCACCTCCTCGGTCATCGTCTTGCCGCTCGTCTCAATGCCCGGCGCCGGGCTCTCAATGTCGCTGCCCGACTCCCGCACGCCCTCAATCTCGCCGCGCGTCCAGATGGTGTCCTTGAGCAGCGAGTGCGGCGCCGGGAAGGCCCAGCTGAGACCCGTGTACAGCACAATGGACACGACAAAGCCAAACAGCCAGTTGAAGTCGTACAGCTGCAGGATACCTGCGGTGACGTGCACCTTCTCGGCACCACTGATGCTCTCAGCCAGACCGGGAAGCAGCGGGGCAACGGGCACGATGAATGCCACAAAGGCGCACCAGTTGATGCCCTTGATGTAGCGGTAGCGGCCGTGCGGGTCGTAGAGGGCGGGGATGTCAATGTGGCCGCGCTTGACCAGCCAAAAGTCGGCGGCCATGATACCGGCAATGGGGGCCAGGAACACGGAGTAGCCGCCCATAAAGGCCAAAAAGGTGGAGGCCGAGCTGATAATCTTCCAGGGCACGAGGACCCAGCCAGCAATGACGGCGGCGATCATGCATCCACGCTTGATGTTGATGAAGCGGGGGAAGAGGACCGTCAGATCGTTGGCGGCGGAGATGGAGTTGGCGGTGATGTTGGTGCCGACCTGGGCAATGTACCAGGCGAGGGCGGCGAAAAAGGCAGCGCAGCGGCCGCCGCTGCCCATGTCGAGCCAAAGGCTGATGATGTCGAGGGGGTTCCACATGTAGGTGCCGGTGAAGACCTTGACGGCAGAGGTCGTGATAATACCGAGCAGGCCGCAGACGGTAAAGATGATGGGCAGGAACGGCAGCTGGATGAACTGGCCGTTGCCGCTCTTGGCGTACCGCGTGAAGTCGGGGATGTTGCAAGCCAGCGTGGCCCACGAGCCCGTCACGGCAGTCATGCAGCTGAGCCACAGGTAGGCGTACTCGGAACCCGAGACCTCGGCCTTCAACTTGAAAATGTCACCGCCGCCGCCGGCCTTGTGCACGCACCAGCCCATGGTGCCGATGGCAGCGATGGGGGCGCCGAGCAGCTTGATCCAGAAGATGGGCTTGAGCTTGGTGGGGTGGATCAACAACAAGGGGAGCTGGATGATCCAGAACAGGAAATACGAGCACATGCCCATGGTGGTGATGCCCGCGTTGTCGGGCAGGTGGTTGGGGATCCGGGCGTAGGAGGGCGCGAGGGCGGTCAGCATGACAGTGATGCACTGGGCGCCGTTGGCGCCCTGGATGCCGAGCCAGAACATGGCCAGGATGGAGCGGGAGATGATGCAAAAGTAGCGCAAATAATAACCAAACGACGAGGTGGTAATAACCGAGAAGGGCACATGCAGCTTGGAACCGATGGCACCGTTGAGGACCATGGGCACGGCGACACAGAACGTGCCGACGACCATGCAGGGAATGGCCTCACGCCAGGACAGCCCAACAGCCAGAATACTGGAGGCGGTCTCCCAGGTGCCCAGGTTGATGGTGTCGGTGGCCCAGTAGGCCATGATGCTCCAGATGCTCCAGGTCTGGTCGGACTCGGGGGTGGGATCCATGTCATGGTTGGTCCAGACGTCGGGCGGTGCAATGGCGCTGTCCTCCTTGGGCAGCTCCCACGCGCTGATCGACGTGAAGCGCGCCTTGACGGCGCTGGCGCTTGGCTTCTTCATGGTGGTGTGTGATAAATGTGAAAAGGGAGAAAAAAAGAAGAGGAATGTAAATAAAGAGAAAGGAGCAGGGGGGAGGGAAACGAAGGAAACACAAGACACACGACACACGACAGACACACGAGGATGAGAGACAGACCCGACAGTGATGATCCCAACGTGGCAGGGACGGCCTTGCTTTATATCAGTTTGTCGACCCCGGGTTTGGTAGTCTTCCTCTTCTCACTCTCGAGGATCATCCTTCGATACGTCCGTTCTCTATCGAACATCTGATGGCCGGCTGCGCTGGTGTTGCACAGGCCTGGTCACTGGCCTGGGATGGGATCCCCGGTATTACGACCCATGCCCAAGTTGGCCGACACTGCGTTTTTGCCCCTTCCTTCTTTTGCCACGAGTTAGCCCAATCGACCTGGAGCTATGGCCAGGTCCATCCCGTATCTTTGTTCTCTCCCCCATGTACGACGACGGGCGACAGAGCTGTCTGCAGAGTAGATATGCAAGGTGGTCGTGGGTGTGGGTGGGCAAGACAGAGGACGAAAAGAGCAAAAAGGACGGAGCCAGGGAGCTTCACGGTGCAGCCGTGCACGCCTGCGCAGCAGATGGATATGGTTCTGTGGGCGTACTCCGGAAGAGCAAGAAAGGATGGGGATCAGCGCTACACAGACGGACTCGTGTATCTGCCATAGGGGCAACGACACGCAAAGGGGGGTGCCGATAAGAATACTTGTAAAATGGCCGAACACTTTGGTGGCGTTCTTTTTCTTTATTTTGGCGTCGTGCATTGGCGCTGGCGCCGGACCCAGACGTGGACCTGGCCCCGCGAGACGGCTCAAACTGGGTCCCATTACGACGATTATCTTGAGTGTGAGTACTTGTACGGAGATATCGTTCTTGTGGTAGTTCTGATGTTGACTGCCTCGACTGCTTCTGCCCGGTAAATTGGTATTCATTTCGGCGTACAAAGGGCTGTGGGATAGGTACTTGTACAGAAGGAGGAGGCAGATAAGAACAGGTTGCGTCAGACACCATGCTGTGTAAGTACCTGTATTCCGTATGTTTTTGCAAGAACGTCAACCCGGTTCAATCACGCCCATTTGAACTTACCGTTTTCTTCTTTCCTCTCCTCTTTTTGATTTAATTGATTCTTTTCTTCTTCCTCCGCCCCTTCCTCCTCGTCTCCCAATTTCTTATTGCCTCTTTGGGCCTTGTTGTTCTAGTGGGCCCCTGGTTCTTTCCCCGTATCTGCACATCTCCATCAGCCAATCAGAGCGTGGGGTCTTATCAGCCTCAGGGGTGTGTTGACAGACGACGAAAGAATTGTCCATCATATGGTTGGCTGTTCCTTGTCCATCTTACTCGTTACTGTCGGTCGGTCCGCCGTTCTCGTCGGGAAGAAACGAGACCGCAGTCAGCCTCCAAGCCCAGGGCCAAACGGGCCAGAGCAGAAAGAGAAAGCGTCCGTCTTGGCAAGCCGCACGACCAGTTGAAACGAGATCCAAAAGATTGGCCTAGATTGGAGCTGAAGTGCAGTTGAGTGTTGGCAATACTCTGTATTGAAAGGCCGTTCTATCAATTGGGTTATGTTCATGTTGAAGTCCTCTTAAGCCTGTACTTGTAACGCAGGCCCGCCGTTGGCCGTGTCGCTCCTTCCTTGCTGTGCGACTCGTTCCTTCCTCGACTTTCGCCCCCCATGTCAACCACACGACGATCGTCGTCGCTCGTCAACACCGAGCTGCGGAATTGACACGCTCAACGACGTTACCTTTCCCACTTCGACTCCCACGTCCGCACTCTCGCGATGCAGTCTTCAGACATGCCATGCAGTGTGCAGCGTGCGGCGGAAGAACCGAACAACCTGCACTTCGATATCTCACGCCCCTCTCCACCCTCCGTCTTACACGCCCCTCCATTCTGTCTCTTTCTCGCTCTCACTGTCGTGAGACCCCTGTCCGCTCCTTCAGAATCTTATCGTTTCCTGCAGGTGGATAGGAAGCTCTTTCTGCAAGCCACAGACCACTCACAGCTGCCATCTGGCTGTCGAGAGCGTGTCATGGCTGGTGAATCCATTGCTCGATCACATCGAGTAAAGAGAATCTCCAGCAAAAATTGGGAGAGAGATCGTCTTTATCTGACCCCCGTCGCTATCCGATAAAGAGAGCACTCGACAAGACCGTCCAAGATACGTCTGTCCCAGTCGAGGTGGCATCCAACAGTTTTCAGCCCGTTCCCTGCCACTCCTCTGCGTCGTGGGGGAGACTTATCTTCCCACTATAAATGGGTGAAGAAGAAAGTATATTTTCTTGTACTCTCTCTCATCATCCTCCCCCCACGACTTTTCTCCGTCTGCCGTCTCTCGCTTTTGCCCACCCACTTTTCGGCAACGCCGTTGCTCGCCGTGGGTCTGGGCCACAGCTTCGCTCTTTTTGTGTCTGCTTACTGGCAAAGTGTGTCGTCTTGTTGCGAGGAGTAAGAAAGTGAATTACTGTTTTCTTTCAATCTCACACTGACTTGCCACGGCGTACATTTCTCACTGCATCAGTCCAAGCAATTGTTGCATTTATGAGATATATTTCATACGAAGCCGTCTCTTTATTTTCGTGATAATTGCCTTGATATAGTCCCTCGTCTAATTGGTCGTTCTCATCTCCCCACTTACAAGAAGTCGAAACCCAAATAAAAGTACGGAGCGCTCCGTACGGACGTACTCTCACTTTCAACAAGAACCATTTCACCACTCCGTCAAGCCTTATCCCGGGATGCTCGCTAGCTTCCCCCTTCCTCCTCCCAGTCTCCCTGTCTTGTGTTGAGCTGCCTTTTCCGGCTGGCAAAAGATAGCGCCAAGGAGCAATAGTGCGGCGCCTTGGCCACGCACTGGCCACGTCCTGACCCTGCCTGGGCACCATGTCTCGGCCCTTATCCACCTCCACACGACTTTGCGTAGGCATATCAAGATAGGTACAAAATACGTCGTACTTTATCCTGCAATATAAGTATGATACAGCTTCGTGGAGAGCTTCGGCAGCTCGTTCGATACAATCGACAAGGTGACAAGGTGAGCGTCAACACAGACAGTATGGCACCCTCTTAATCAAATCTCGCGTGGTCTTACCTTCTCGCCGACCCAAGGACGCGGTTGGTGTGTCCGCGCTCGGACGAACAGACACCACCGAGAGACCAAAAAAAGAAACAAAACAAACGAAATATGATAGACTGCCCGATGAGGCGAAATGATGCAGCTCCGCACGAGGACGCATTTACACTGAGCGGAATCTTTCCCGGAGTGGCACTACTACCGCAAAGGTAAGCGACAGAGGACAGAAAGACAATGACTTGAGATATCGTATGGTAGCGGACCCTGCCGACCTCGCAGGTCGTGGTCCTTTATCTTTATCTCCTATCACGCTTTCCTGATGCTCAGATGACGTTCACCGAGCAATGAAGCAAGTTGGAAAGCACTACAATCAGGGTCGGTTTACTACGTACAGCTCTACGCGTCATTATTGCCTCTCTCGCACGTTTACAATCGATTCATTATGATGAATAGTATGCATGCGATCAACGTGCTTGCCACGGCGAATATGCCTGAAACAAGCAGCCATCGCCACGCCTCGATCTGCAGTCGTCCCGGAGCCGCGGTATCAACCAGAACGGACAATATCTCTACTCCGTACTCCGCATTCCGTACTCTATGATCCAATACCATGACATCCAGGCCTGGTATCCAGCGTAAGGTGGTGTGAAGCCTTATCAGAGACGGATTCCATACTGCCCGAGGTCGATTGCGACATTTGGATAAAGAACAAGAAATGAAACGAAAAACAAAGAAAGGGAAGAAAACGAAGAAAGCAAGAATAAATCTCCGGCTCTCTCTTGATAGCCTCTTTGATAATGCTTTCCCGAGTGCAATCAAAAGTGTTGCCTCATTGTGTGTAGAGCAGTACGATATAGAGCGCAATAGTACCACTACGCGACTCTCGGCCGTCTCCGGGCTCGCTCGCCTCGCAAAGTACGCCCTCCCCAGGTTTCCTTCGTTATCTCCTTCTTGCGTTGTGGGGTAAAACTACCTCCCTCCTCGGCACGAACTACCCTCTTTAAGACAAGCACGTCTTCGAAAGCAACCCAGAAAAAGGTCGTTCCATCCGCGGTGAGATTATCGGGCCACGTCGCAGTGTTAGCTTTATCTTAAGATAACGTCTTGCACACGGACTATCTCCAGCTTTCCTCTTATTGTCCTCAACAGGCGATTCGGTATATTATGCAATTAACGACTAGGACTAAGATTGGGGAAAATAAGGAAGTGAAAGAAAAACAAACAAACAAAAAGAATATTGGATATTGTTGTCGATTTCGTGATTGCTGCGTCTGTCGTTTTGTAGCTTTGATTTTTTGTCGTTCACCTGACCGTCACCATCGGATATCATTCACCATCTTAAACCGACCTCTCCTCTATCCTTCCTTAGAGCCACCACCCCCATCACTTACACCTCCCCCGCCTCCTCCTTCTCGGACACCGCGGTCGGGGCCACCTCCCCGGCCTTGACCGGCGCCGAACCCGACCCGGTCTGTTGCAGCATCTCCGTCAGACCAATCTCCCGGTTGATCTCGTCCATGCGCTCAAAGTCGGCTTGCGACGTGCCCTCGGAGCCAAAGATAATGTCCATCTCTTCGAGCGTCAGGCGTTTCGTTTCGGGCACAAAGAACCAGATAAAGGCGGCGCCAATGTACGTCAGGATGCCAAACAGAATGTAGGTGCCATAGGTGATGCGGTTCAGCATGTCGGGCGTGACCTGACCGACGATGAAATTGTTCATCCAGTTGCTGGACGCGCCCAGGGACACGCCGTAGGGGCGCGACGACAGCGGCCAGATCTCGGCGACAATGATCCAGGCACAGGGGCCCCAAGAGTACCCGAAATGAATCACGAACAGCCAGACCATGACGACGGCGGCCCAACCGGCGGCGGCTTCGCTCATCCAGCGGTTGTTGTCCTTGGCGACGATGACGGCAATAATGATGTGGCAGGTGGCCATGCCGATGGCGCCAATCGTGAGCACAGGCTTGCGGCCAACACGGTCGATCCAGAGCACGCTGGGAATGGTAGCGACGAACATGACGATGCCGACGACGCCGGTAGCGAGCAGCGACGTGGTGGTGCCGCTCAAGCCCAGCTGCTGGAAGATCGTCGGCGCGTAGTACCTGACGAGCGTTAGTACAATCAAAGGATCATCATGAAGGGGGGGGCACAGGAGGGGGAGAGGGGGAAACCAACAAAACGGCGTTAATTCCTGTCCACTGCTGGAAAAACATGGTGATGGTGGCGACGGCGACGCGCTTGAGCATGCTGCGGGTGCGGAAGAGCGAGGCGACGGCGACAAACTGCAGCTTAAAGGTATTCCAGGCGGTGGGCGCGCGCAGGTGTGGGAAGTGCTCGGCGACGGTGCGCTTCTCGAACTGGGACTGCGCCTTGATCTCGAGGAATTCGAGCTCGACGAGCTCGTGGTCTTGCGGCAGGCCGCGCAGGCTCGACAGGACGCGGCGCGCCTCGTCTTCGCGGCCGTGGTGGACTAGCCAGCGGGGACTAAAAGGCATGAAGAGCATGCCGAAGAAAAGCACCAAAGCAGGGGCCAGTTGCAGGCAGATGGGCGTCAGCCAGGCGCCGTCGCTCTGGTGGCCCAAGGTCGTGCCGCCAATGTTGTTGGTGCCGTAGTCAATCCAGAAGCTGATCATGATGCCAAAGGTGATAGCCAGCTGCTGGGTCGCAACGAGCGCGCCGCGCACCTCGGGCGGCGCCACCTCGGAGTTGTAGATGGGCACGATCATGGCCAAGCTACCAACGCCCATTCCCGTAATGAATCGGCCGGCCAGGATGGCCTGGTAGCCTGCCTGGATGCCCGTAGCCTGGATGACGACGCCGAGCATGAAGACGGCACAGGCCACCAGAATGCCGTACTTGCGCGACAGCGTCTCGGCCAGGAACCCGGACAACAAGGTGCCGACCCAGGCGCCGAGCTCGAGGATGGACGTCAGCCAGCCCTTTTTGGTCTGGTCCGCGTTGGGGTCGAGGGGGTCGTATTCGCCCATGTCTGCACACACCAGGGTGAGTAATTGTTTCGAAGAGGGGGTGTATGGGAGGAGCCTTCGACGGCAGAGGGACGCCGCCTTCGGCGACTATGAGAGTGACTTACGCTGCTGGAATGCGGGCATGGCGAGCACACCCGAGAACATGCCCTGGTTGTAACCGTAGAGCACACCACCAATGCAGGCAAACGCCGCAATGGAAAACACACGGAAGTTCTTGAGCAGCGCGCGTGCACCACTGGCGCCCATCAGGGCCTGCCGGCGCGTCAGGGCCGCATCGTAGAACGCGGCGGAGTCGCCGCCGCCACCGCCGACCATGATGAGAGAGGAGGTGGAGTAAGGGTATGTAGAGTCGGTAACGAAAATAAAGTAAACAAAGACCAACAGCCAAGACGGGTATCACAGGTTGGAACAAAAGGAACAAAATAACAAAGGGGAAAAAAGGGAAGTGACAGGAGACAGGGAAGAGAAGGAAAGACGATGAAAAGAATTAGAGAGACAGCCTCATTATAAGTTGAGACAGCCGGGGAAGAGCTCATATGAGGGGGAAGAAAGAAGAAGGAAAGAGATCCAGACTTTGGGAGTCACTGGACGAACGGAAGTGAGGTGACCAGAGAAGAGGAGGACAGGAAAACTGAAACGGTCAAAACGGTCACTTGTGTCGTTATGAGAAGGTATTGAGACGGAACAAGAGAAGGAAAATAAAAATGGGACGGGGAAGGCGGGTAGACGATGGGCAAGAGAAAGCGAACGGCCACAGAACGGAGCCCAATGCACGCGTCCGGGATGAGGTGAGCTTGGTCGATATGGATAAGCGACAGGGGATCAAAGCTTCTTTTTGATTTATTTTGGTATGTCAATCATTTACATTCAAACGTGGCACGGATGTGGGTGACCGTGTGTCTTCAGAAATATGCGGTACTGTTGTCCTGGCGCATGCAGGCCCTGGCGGTGATCGTTATGTACCTCAATATGGGATGTAAATTGGTTTTGGGTGGAGGCGAGGGACAGGGCGTGTCGGTGTCTACAGAGGCTGTGTGCACCGGACGACGGGTACTGACTTTGTTGTCGCCGATGACTTTGACAGTTTGTTCACCTTTGCTTCTCTGCGAGCACAGGTACAAGCACAAGATACGTGACGGGAGCAGAGGGAATTATGCAACAAGTACGAGAGGGAAGTGCAGACGAGGAGACATATGGGCAGAAGACAGAGAAGATGGGGTGTACAACGATGGACTGCCTGCTTGCCCGCTTGTTTGTCCATCTTTTGTGTACCACGGGAGAGAAGTACAAGTGAGGTCAGACCAGAGTTCTCTGCAGATCTCTTCACGTTTTTACGTCTCCGAGGATATTACGAAGAAAACCTTCCCAGGCTCCCAGGGTCCGTTGTTAATAATATAATTTCTGCTCTTCGGATGCAAGACAAATGGATCGCCAACGGACCGTGGCAGGCTGCATGTGCATGTCCAAAACACAGTCTTCTGTCTGCAGGCACGCGTTGACAGAAACGGCGATTCACAGTTGTGGCGAGTTGGAGAGGGGAAACAGATGAAAACATACTAGGGCCTCAAGTGCGAGCCGGGATACGGGATAAATGGCGATCTTTTGGGGTCATGTACTCCGTACCTCCATGTACTTGTACCCTCAAAGACTTCACTTTATTCCGTCGACCTCCTTCATTTCCCTACCCGGTCTGCCGGGTGAATTGCACAGGAGGGTAGAGCAAGATGACTAAAATAAACAAAGACAAGTACGACGTATCTTACTCGTCGACAAAACGGTCAAACACCTCGACGTCGGCGTCGAATGTTGACCACGGTTTGCGATCGACAGACGACCGGGCGGGCCTGCGAGGCGGTCGGCACGTTTTTTTTTTTAAACCTCGCTCTCCTTCTTTACCCTGTCGAACTTATTTTCTTCTTTTCTTGTTCCCGTCCTCCGTGGAGTTCGATGTGACATCAAAGAGGAGAAGGTCGTGTCAACAGGGGAGGGTATGGAAAAAGAAAAACAGAAAAACAGAAGAAAAAAGAAGAAAACGGCACGAACATAAAACATAAGACGTCGTGTTAAGGAAGTCATCGGCAGTCGATGCAAATGCCAAGGTTCGATGGCGCCAAGGCTCGACGGATGGAATAGTCGAAGGAGCTTTCTTTTTGTGGCGTTTTTTTCGTCCATTTTCAATTTCTGACTAGCCTCTTTGCCCAACACGATCGATCCTCGGCGGGGAGAAGGGTGGACAACGAAAAGGAGGGTAGGAACGACCTCTTTTGTGCCGTCTTGCTCCGTTTCTTGGTTGTGAGTGTGGAGGGATGGTGGACCAACAAGTGGAGGAACGCTCCCGGACATGGCTCAAGTATGGGTGCGAGCAACTGCGGAACGTTGAACGCCTTGTGGCAGCGGCAGGGCGGCACAGCACACCGTCGAAACGGTCCGACATGATACGGAGGGAAGGCAAACAGAACAAAAAAAGGGAAGAAAAAAGGAGAGGCTGTTCGACCGGCAAAAAGGTCAGTGATCGACGGTGGAGAGGACAGTGGGTAATAAAGTGTCCAATCGTCTGACACCGTTTCCTTCGGGTTTTTGTCACCCTCGTGGTTCCAGGCTGACGGCACTTGGAGAGTGGGGGAAAGGGAGAGGAGGCAATGAGGAGACGGCCACTTTAGGCTGAATGAAGATGGGGAAGCTGAGAAATGGGGTGAATGGAAAACACGAGAAAAAAAAATGGACTGAAGAACGACCCACGGGACAAGGCCGAGAAAGACGCCCATTGGCGGGCCGCGTGGGGCGTTCCGTGAAGTGATCGAGGGAAAAGTGTGAGGGACGACATCGAACTGCCTCCGTTGCGGTAAAAGTCAATACGGTGAGGAATGGAAAAAAAAAAAAAACGTGGAGCAAACAAGGAGAATACAGGCGGGGAAGAAGATATCGGGCCTTTTCTGGATGGTGACCGGGTCTGTTCGTTCGTGGTGCGTGTTGGGGACACAATCCTCCCTCGAACGGCATGCCATCCCGGCTTTTGTTCGGAAAGAAGGGAGATAAAAGGGGATGCTGTGTACAGCGTCCGCTAGTGAACACCCTTCTGCTCTCGCGTTAGAATAACGCATCATCATGCCAGTTCGGTCATTGACATTTACGTATTACTTTCAAAAGAGAGACAGAAGAGAAAGGGAGAGAAAACAGGAGAGAGAACTGAAAGAAAACAACAAAAGCCACAATCGGCTAAATCTGCCAAGAGACGGCTCGCAGATTTCGGCCTTTTCTTATGTCTGTGTCTGTTTCGGGGATTCCTTGATATGAGATATTATTTCCTTCTCTTGTCCCGTTCCGTTTTGCCCGTTCCTCTCTGTTCCCTTCCCGGCAGACAATGCCCCGTCGAGCAACGACACTCTACACCGTCATGCCGAGATAGACGCAAAGAGAAACGGTGACAAACGGGGATATGCAGCACCACGTGCGTGCATTGATTAATGAGAACGGCGTAAAGAACGAGTATCGAAAAGCAGCATAAAAGGACGGCCTCGCCCAACCTCATCGACGTCGGTCGTCGGTGGTCGGTTCGGTCTTCGATTTCAAGCTTACCTCGAAGAGCTGACGCCAATTTATGCTTCTTTTTCGACCAGTGCCGGGCGTACAGCGGGCTTTACCTGGTTGAGTTTGGGCGATTTAGGTGCCGTCATGCACTAACCAAAACCAGAAGAACAGCAGCACTTACAGGCACTCGCAGCAGGCCATCGGACGCTAAAACCCGATTTTACGGCGAGTCGAGTCAGCGCCCTTGCTGAATTATCCGAGGTCAACATTGTTTACAAGGACGACAAGAATGAAGGTCCAACTTCCCCAGACCACGATCAAACATTCGGGCGACCGTGAGGCTTGACCGTGGCCCGTGAACGAAGTTTCTGCCTTTCCATCTCAGTTCAGTTGTCGTCCTCGCGCAAATGCGGCCACTAGGCCTGGCCCGCTCCTGCCTCCCGTAGCGGACAGTGGACTGTGGAACAGGAAGGCACGACGACGATGCGTATTCTACAACGTATTGAGAGAAAAATGCACGCACACATTCGCGCAAACTTCGTAATAGTTGAATTCTGTCAGAATAATAATACAGTGGCCAGTGGTCCATCCCTGACCGCCAGTTTGACCAAAGAGCTTGCATGTAACGTGCGCGGTTCTTCAAACAGGCCCGGTACGGCCACAGCCAGGCCCAGGCCAATCGATCTGGCCGTGGTAGGTGGTCTCTGAAACAGAAGGGAGGCTGAAAGAAGGATGTGCGGAAGAAGAGGAGAGGAGGGGACAAGGCTAGGACGTGAAAGGAAATCGCCCGGTGTCAAATGTCGACCATGTCGACGTCGCAAGACGAAAAGACCAAACGATACGGACGACGAAGACGACGAATGACCTTAAAAAAGAAGCACTCAAAAATTGTGGCTGAGTCGACAGGACGATTCGAACGGCAGAGCAGTCGGCAATGATAAAAAGCAGGCACGCGCTCGTCGAGGAAAAGGGGGAAGGGCAAGCGAGACGCCGAGAGACGGGCGTCTAATTGGGAGGAAATCGCTTGTTTGGCGATGTTTTTTTTTCAGCGTGGAGCGTCGCTGGTTCCAGAGCGGTGGTACACCAATTTGCCCATTCTATCCTGGCCGTCCAATTGCGAGCGCTCCACGTGATGTGCCATAAATAGAAACACCCTAAGGGGGAACGAGCCGCTGTTTCTTCATCTTCAGCGGCTGGCGAGCAGCGCAAAGCCTTTCGCAGAGTGCTATGGCAAATAACAAGGCAAATTAGCCCAGAAAATAAGGGTAGAAAAGATGAATTTAACCCAGATGCCGTCGTCTCTTTTCTCCTCCATCTTGACTTTTGTTCCTCCAGAAAGTGTTGCCAAATAAAGCAAATTAGATGTTTGCTTGTCTGTTCTGTTTGTGTGCAGTCTTGTTTCTTTTTTTATCGCGCGCTTGTGCTCCGAATCCTTGGCGTCGATGCCGCTCGCTCGGATGCTTCGACAGGGTTAGCCGCTGTGTCGACAGGTGTAAGTCGATTACGACGTACAGCGGGTGTTAGTGGACTAGGTGGATGTTTTGTTTCAGAGACCCCTGGAAGATGGGCGCCACGGCCTGCCATTTGCCAGCGCAGGCTGTCCACTGAGCGACGAAAGACATCAAGATCTCTTTTGATTTCTTTGACTTCTACTTCTCTCCCCCGTAACACAGCATCAACCAGGTCTTCACCAGGCCTTGTCCATGCCTCGACTCGCGGTAGTTTCGAGTTTTTCTATCTTTTTCTCGTCGTTCTACGCGTCAATCGCCAGCCTTGGGGGCCGTCGTCTACAATATCGACACAGATGTTGTCCCGGCTCGAGCTCTGTGAGCTTGTCTGACCACGCAGAAAGTAGCTACGCACTTCCCCGGCGGCAATCTAAATTGGCGCGTCTGCTGTCTGCAGGAACAGCCATGAACAGCCAGGAACAGCCAGGAGCGAGTGTTCTTAGGTTGTCGACGGCTCGTCTACCGCGTGTGTTCCCTTCTCTTCGTTCTATTTCCCCCCCGGATAGCTTCTTTCCATTCCTATTTTTGTACTTTTCAACCAGCCTACTTTATTTTCCCCTTTCCCTTGCCGCTCCCGTCTTTCGACCTCGTCAGTCGCGTCTCGCGATCCTCAGAGATTCGACTGGTTGCTCTCACGTACCTCCATCCCATCCATCTATTGTGCACTTGTCAGAAACACAAATACTGGTAATATGGCAGTGGTGTAATATGTCCAATTGTAATATGGGAGTCCCATATTGCTCTAGTTATTTTTACTTTTTGGCCCTGACGTCGATCCTCGTCGATTTCAACGACACTTCCTCTTTGGGAAGTTCGTCAACATGTAGCCTTCCCTTTTTCTCTACGAGGAGAGAAGACAGGATGATTTCCAGTGCCAATGCCCGTGGGTGCAAAGATCTCTTAAGCTTCTGAAAATACAGTCTTCTCTTCTCTTTTCTTCCCGTTGCTGCAAACCCACTTACACCTCACTTTCACGCTCGCCATACATAAGACAGTTAGCCGCCCGACCTGGTCCCCCTTCCCTCTCCCCCTACCCCCGTCTCCTTTGTCTCTCTATCCACTCTTATGCTTATTTTTCTCTTCTCTACTCTCCTTCACACGCTCTTACACGCTCGTCATTCCTTACCTTTTTGCTTGTATTGCACTTTCCCCAGGCCCACCCCACGGCCATCTCAAACAACGTCTAGCCGCCCAAGGACCACCAAGGCCACCACCGACAGACATACCTTACATACCATACAAAGAAGCAGACAGACGGCTCCCCACACCGACAGCCAATATCAGAGGCCTGTTGGCCGTCGACTCGTCTGTTTGGGTACACGATCCTGGTTTCACCTTCTTCCTCCTCTTTTCCTTCCTTCCTCTCTCTATTTACTTTTCTGTTTCAGATCATCTTCCACCCGCTGGGAGTACTCTCATTTCCGCCGTGCATAATCCTCGGGATAAAAATATATTTGAAAAAAAAATACACGCGCTGTTTGCAACACAAGAGTCGCTCCTACACGCCCTGCAGACGCCTTGCAGACTCTCGCGGACGCTCGACAGACTCGTGGGCTCAACGTCATTCGACATTGTGTGGCACTCTCATCTGATCGTCTCCACGACACTCTCTACACTCTTTACACTACAGCCTCTCTATTTCCAGTATTTCTTTACTCCTCCACTTCTTATTATCCCCCACCCTCAGTCTTTCTCTTCGGCGGCTCCTGTCCTACACGGCTGTCCGTCTCGAAGCGTCGATCGAGCGGCTGCGTTTTGTTAGACGCCGTGGCAGTCTTCTTGCCTGCTCTCTATTTTTGCACTTCCCACTTCCATTCTTGCGTCTTTTTTTAACTTTTGTTTCATTTCCTTTTTCTTTCCACTCCACACACATCGTCATCCACTGGTCTTTCATTTTGTGTTTTATAAGAAGGCCGGCCCGGCCTTGTCCTCTCCTTCTTCCTGACTCCTTTTATTTTTCAGTCCACTCTAAGATACTAAGATCAACCTTTTCTTTTTGTCTTTCTTTTCTTGTCTGTCTCTTCTTTTCCTGTCTGTGCGTCGTCTATTCTCTGTTCAGCTTTCATCCTTCTTTTTCATCTTCTTTCGTTTGATACGAAACAACATCGTTTACTTTCTCTATTTTCTACTTTCTACGTTCTTCTCTCTTCACATACATTACTGTCTTTCCATCTCATTACTCTCACTTACACAAACATAGTGATAATCACTAATTGCTTCTCGCTCACGACCACGCACACACTATCCACTCACTTTTCTCGCTACCACGTCTTTTACTTCTCTTTTATTACCTACTACACCTACCACTATCTCTTCTACCTCATTCAGTCTCTACGTTCTCTACATTCTCTCCTTTCTCTCTTTACCACTCTCACTTTACCCCTCGACATGAGCAGACTCAGCCGCACGTCCAGTGCCAGCTCCGAGTCCTACACCACTCTTCCTCCTTCACTTGAATCTCATCACCACCATCACCAACATTCCGGCATGCCATCCTATTACCACCACGGCCGCGTCGGCTCGTTATCCGGCCCCGGTGTGGCGTCCAGCAACGGCGCCGTCGGCTACTACGACCAGATCCCCGAAGGTGTTTCGTCGTCACCGGCCGGTGCCCTCAACAGCAACGCCATGGCCGCCGTCGCTTCCTACCAACAGCAGGAGCCATTTGCTGTGGGGCCCCCTCTGACTCTGGGCGGCAATCTGCCCGCCTCCGTCGTCACCAGCAACGGGCGGCGTCTCTCCAAAAGTGGCCGGTCCGTCAGTGCCTCTGGCGCCTATTCTGTCCAACCCCCTTCCTCCGGTGGCCGCGCCTCCTCCGGCGCCTGGAGCCCCCAGGACGACGACGCCTTGCTGCAAGCCCGCGCCCGCGGCGAAAACTGGTCCCAGATCCAGATCCAGTTCCCCGGCAAGACCCCCAACGCCTGCCGCAAGCGCCACGAGCGGCTCATGGAGCGCCGCAACGCGGGCAACGACTTTGACGCCCGCAAGATGGAGCAGCTGGCGCGCGAGTACATGCATTTGCGGCGCGAAATGTGGCAGCCGCTAGCGCAGCGGACGGGGGAAAAGTGGACGGTGGTCGAGCAAAAGTGCATGAACGCGGGACTCAAGAACTTGCAGGGCGTGTCGCGGTCGTCGTCGCGGCGGCTGCGGATTGAGCAAGGGTATGTCGGCGTGGGAGGGCTGCCGGCGTACGCGGACGAAAGCGACCTGCTCGGGCCCAGCATGGTGGTCGGGAGCAACGGGCATGCCCATCTGGTCGCTGGTGGTGGCTCCGGGGACGACCTCTTGGATGGCCACGGTTCCCCGGGGGGCAGCACAAACAGCAACGTCGGCGGCGGCAACCGGTCGGTGTCGGGTGGGAGCAACAGCAGCACGGTGTCGGTGCAGACGACGCACAACATGGGGGCCCCCTCGCGGCGGCATGCTCATTCGCATTCCCACAGCTACTCCCACCTGCAGGTACCCTCGTCCGCTGGCAGCCCCGGTGCCGGTCCCCAACCGGACGTCGGCTCGCCCGGCGGCACCTACCCGGACTACTACGCCACCACGACCGGATTTTCGCAGTCGCTGCGGGGCATGGACGGCGCCGGTGCCGGAAACGGTTCCATCCCATCGAGCAACGGCGGCGCGTCCATGGTCAGCCCCTACATGGGCCACCCCCACCAACACCACCAACAACACCACGGCCACCCGGCCCAACAGCAGGCCCATCACGGCCACCGGTTGTCGCCCGATATGGGCATTGACGCGCTGCTGCACCGGCGGTGATCAGAACCACTCTACAGATTTCATTTGTCTTTATTTTACTTGTTTCACTTTTTGTCATCTTTCTCTGCTATGTTTTTGGCACGCATTTTGCGATATTGGGTGGTATATTGTTTTCTGTCTTTCCTGGGTTTACTTTGATTTTTTGGGGAATTTTGTGTTATTTTTGGGTTTGGGCGGCTAGGCGTTGGCAGGCGTTTAAGAGGCATCCATTGAGAGCAAAACGGGAACAGCAAAGGGGCTCTGGGCGTTTACCGCGATCCATTTTTTATTGCACTTTATCACTGTACTTCTATTTTTAACGATGCAATTTGATTTACCCGTACTACATACTGTAGAATAAGGTGAACGGCAAATTTTCGGTGACCGAGTGCAACGACCATAAGACAGCATTCTATGAATGATGGTTTGATTTTGTCAACATCATAACCAGTCGCATTTTGTAAAATAAATAGAAATAACAAAGATCAAAACGAATGAAACTGAAAGGACGGCCATCTCACAACACTGGACAACATTCCTTCTATCACTCCTCTCACACCGTCGGGGCCAGCGCCGGCCCGCAACTCGCATCCAACCCCACGTTCGCCAACTGCACCGTGCTCGCCCCCGGTCCGTTAAGGAAGGTGCTGAGCAAAATCTTCTTCAGAATGTATGTCAATGAATGGCCTCAAAAGGGGCCATGTCAAGACGAGCAGGAACATGGAGCGGGAGCATGGCATTTGACAGCAATATTGGAACCACCTCTACAATTTTTTTGTCTGCACGACAGCAAGAGAGTTGGGTGTAAGGTGATCGGTTAGCATAAATAAAGAATGAAATTAAAAATGAATAATGGGAGAAAATAAAAACTTGTCTATTAGTATTATGTATGTACAGGGCCACAAACACCCTTCTGTTCCTTCCGTCACGCGCCCCTCTTCCCTTAACAATTCAGGTTGATGTAGTCCAGTTGCACCTGATTTTCGTACGAGCCGCTCACCGCGCAGTTCACCGTCAGGCTCGTGGTCTGCGCCTCAAATGACGTCATAAAGAACCCGTACCTGCCCACGGGGATCTTGTCCTGCGTCCACGACCACGACAGCCCGTTGGCGCCGCCGTTGATTTGGCATACCAGGAGGGCGTCACTAAAGAGTGTGGCGACGGCGCGGTAGCTGAATGAAAACGTGTAGATGAGACCGATGCCCGTGTTTGGCACCGTTTGCGAGAGCCCGACGTAGCCGCCCGTCACGGTGTCGAGTAGCGCGCACGTATCAAACTGGCCGCAGGTGCCGGCGCCGCCGACGACGACACCGCCGCCAAACTCGGTCAGAGTCCAGCCGTCGAGCGAGCCGCTGTCAAAGTAGCCATTGTTGACGACGTTGCGGACGCAGATTGGCTGGGGCGGGGACGGCGGAGCGGAGGAGGAGGCCGAGGCGGATGAGGAAACAGAAGAGACCGGCGGGACGGACGACGGCCGGCAGCGCGACGCCGCCGCCGTGGAGGCCGATGCAAGGCCTAGGGCGAGAAACTGAAGAACTTTCATTATGTCGATGGTATTGAAGATGAAGACGACGAGGTGTGAGAACGGCGTATCGAAATCAGAGGATTGTGAGACCGCGGAGGATAAAGGCAGCAAAGAAAGAGCGTGCCGGCTTTCTTTTCTACCGACGCCTCGACCGGAGCTTTTTCTCAGAAGCGGCCAGGCACCATACCGTGCTTCGTTATGCACGGACCGAGCGAGGTTATTGGTCTGGGCATGGCCCTGAATAAGGAAAGAGGGAAGGACGGGAAAGTAGTGTCAATACGATGTCCTGCAAGCTTGGGAGGCACTAGAACAAGAAACCCGCGAACTAGGGGTGGAGACAAGTCTAATTCGAGACTCAAATAGAGTTATATCTCGAGAAGCGGGTCGTCCTCATAGCCGGTATCATCACCAAATGTGGTCCTTGAATCGAGAAGCATACTCATTACTGTCCACGAAGATAGATGAGGAGACTAAGAACAGGCACTCGGTTTAAAGTAATTTCGATTCTCTTATTTCCTCGTTCACGTTTAATATTCCTTTCATTCATGTGCTCCTCTTTTGGTTTTCGCGTTTCTTTTTGCATCGCGAGACGACCGTCTCCACTCCGCTCAACGCACTATTGATAATTTGTCTGGAGAACCCAAAAATGGGGGTCTTGGCTGCCGCCTCGTCAATATTGTGCCTCTTTTGGGCCAGTCTAGATGTTGACAGGGTTTGGGGTCTGGACGCGCCAGGAACAAAGTTTTGCTGTTTTGTTGTTTTGTTGTTGCCTGTTTTCGAGACGGCCATTTCCTCAAATATGCTCGGCGCACAGAAAGGAACCGGAAAATCCATGGTGGTGATGGATGTCGTGTGTGCTGTATGACAGGTTCGCGGTCTTCAAGGATCAATATCAATAGGATTAAAACTTAGCGTTCCTATGCTGCCGTACCCGTACCTGAACTTCCCGCACCGTGGTCGTCTCTTCTCAGCTGAACACAACACTGCGTATTGCCAGTTTTGAAAAGGAACGTCACGTTTTTTCGGTTGCTGAAAACAATGCCGTACACACGATGCCACGATAGTAGGAGCGCTATTTTTTGATATGGTTTGATTTCTATGTTACAAAATAGACGCAAGAAAACAATTGCTTAGAAAAAGGTGCAATATCCTGCACGTCCGCTGGTGTACGACATACAACAAGTGTTGTCGTTTAAAGGTCTTTCACTTACACTTCTTCCTTCCTACCAAAACGCCCCATATAAACCCCTTTTACACTGTTTTCTTTCACGTACGGCCATAGATACAGGAGAACACGGGATCCCGTCCGCTCTCCCCTAGTTAAACCTGTAATCGGCGGATTAGTAGTTGGGTCGGTGACGACCAGCGAATACCCGCTGCTGTACGTTTTTTTTGTCAGTATTTCTTTTTTTTTGTTCCTTCAATTTGTCGAAATAACTGTTCTGGATTCTGGTTAACTAATAATGTGCCTGTTTTTGGGAGCTGCTTGAGATGCTCGAGAGGACCAGGCTCGACAGGAGCACAGATTTGCTCCAACCCCCATGACGGCAGCATCTTTACACCGGAATTACCGTCGAAGGTCTTTTTTTTATCACGAGGGAAGAGAACGAGATACAGCCGTACACACGATGCCACGATAGTAGGAGCGGTTTTTCTTGATATGGTTTGATTTCTGTGTCAGCTTAAATAAACACACGAAAAAAAATCTTCAGAAAAAGGTGCAATATCCTGCAAGTCCGCGGTGTACGACATACACGATAATTTTCATATTATGCCTACAGAGAAACACCTACCCTTCCGACTTCAAATAGAGAAGTAAAACAAATGCCCTGCACAATTTCTACGACTCGCCTCGTAGCAGCTCGAACACTCGTTTTGTATGGGGACGGTCAGCCTCGTCGTCCCTGCCATATTTGGCAACATCAAGTGCAGTTTGACCCTATTCGTTCTTGGCTGTTACGTCGGCGCCATGCGCGATCAGATAGGGAATGGCTAAGGCTGTCCCCCACCAATGGTAGCCGCGGGCCAACGCATGCAAAGGAGTCTCGTGGCCGGGCACGGGGTCTTCTTCTTCAATGGTTCCTTCCGGCAACATCCTGGTACGAGCCTTTGCACGCTCGGCAATGGTCATGGTCCGGCCGTTGACGTCTACGCGGCACGTCTCGACGAGCAGGCGAACGACGCCCATGTTGGGCAGTTCGCGGCAGCAGGCCAGGTACAGGAGGGGGTCCGACCAGTACGTGCCGACTGTCTCGGCGTCGTGGAAAAGGGTATTGTTGGGGGAAGCTTTGGTACACGCGGCAGCCAAGACATCTACCTGGCCCAACTTGACGAGAGACCGCAGACCTTGGGACAGCCACTCTTGTCGACGAGTGCTCGGTCCGTGCTTCGTGTGGACAATGCTGTGGTCGTGCGGTGGCTCCGGCGTGGCCCAACGCAGCAAGAAACGTGGAATTAGGTTGAACTGGCGCTGCCGGAGTAACCGCCCGACAATCCGCTCGCCAGCCCACGGAAGGGGACCCCACCAATCCCGCCCGTCACTGCTTTCTTCGATGGCGATGAGATCATCGTCATTGACACTGTTGTCGCTGTTGCCGTCTTGCGCTTGAACACCCTTTCCCCGTTCCAGCTCAGATGCGAAATCGCGGAAGCACTGCAACGTGTAGGCGTGGAATGGCTCGGATGTTGGGAAGGTCACTGGGGTGTCGATTTTCTGGATGATTGTGCGGAGAGAGTGTAGAAACAAATCCGGTGCCGCTGCTTGGTCCTTTCTGTGTGCTTGATATAGCACTTGTAAGATAGGCCGTAGCTGTGTTGTGTCTTGGTCGGTGCGGACTTCGCCGTTCAAATTGATCATGGTCTCTTCGAGGCTGGCGATGTCCGTATCTTCATCTGCCCCATCTGCAATTTCCCTGGCAGTGGCATCAAGTATCAGCTGGCCGGCTGTCACCCAAGGCCGCAGCTGGTCGTGTTGGTCAACACCACCCACCACGTCGTCCCTCCAGCCGTCTTCTAGGCCCGCCAGGACCATCGAGTACGCATCTTCAGCGGTGGGCCGGTGATACGACTCTCAAAGTGGTTGCTCCTGCGCGAAGTCGGCGCAGGCATCGAGCAGAGAGGGCAATGTTGCTATCGGCGACAGAGTGCCGGCATCGATGCCACCCCCGCCCTTCAACAACAGGGCCACGGTTTCCGGACGACCCGAGCGACAAGCATAATGTAACGGCTGCCAGCCTACCTCGTCGACCGCGCAGACGGCCGCTGCAGTTGCAGTCGGACCACCCCGGATCCGGATGGCGTCGAGCAAACCACCCACAATGTTGCTCTGGCGTGCACGGACCGCGAGATGCAACGGCGTCAGGCCTTGAGATGTAGCACCCTCCGGGTCCGCGCCTGCGGTAAGCAATTCCTCAACGCATATTTCAGACAGTATGGCGGCCATGTGCAGGGGCCGGACACCCCGTGCATCGGGGGTGTCAACATGGCAGACGTACTGCAAAAAGCGTCGGATGGGGTCTGCTGTATGGCCGCTTCCTCTCGGGGACATGTCATCGTACCAGTCGTAGCAGCAAAGGACGTGCAAAGGCGTGCGGCCCACGTAGTTCGGCTGGTCGGCGTTGACGTGAAGCGCGGCGGCCCCCGCCATTAGCTCCGCGAGGCTCTCGTCGTCGAACGGTCCAAGGGCAGCGCGGTGGAAAAGGGTGTTACCGTTTGCGTCGGTCTGGTCTGTGTCTGCTGGGTCTTTTGGGTGTATATAGTCTACTCGAGACATATTGTATGCCTTGCGTCTTGAATTTGTTCGATTGTATACAGGTGTTGTAGAAGAAAAAAGGCATCAATATATTGTTTAATGTTTAAGCAGGCTCTGGCATGTTGATGACTTTAATACAGCGAAGCTTTCCCATTTAATATTTTGCCGAGTCCCATGTTTTTTCTGACCAGCCACTTTACGGCCAACGGCAGGCGTCGAGGCCAAACGGCAGGAGTCGAGGCCAACCACAGATCATACAACTCTCGCATAATGGGATGTAGGAGCGTGGCACAATAAAAGTCTAGAATCGTGCGGCCGCTACTTTTACGGCCCCTTATTCACCCGCGAGCCTGCCTAAAAATACCCACCACGCTCCGTAAATGACATCCTTTGACTGCTACTGTATGCGAGTCTGTTACATGTCCACCGCAGCCAGTTGTAAGAGTAACAAGGTGAGTTGGGCTAGTCTTGAGTTCTACCTTTGTCTTGATGAGGTTTTTGCATGGTTGTCTCAGGATGCAATTTGGTCGACGATAGCGATTTTGTGACGAAACAGATAAAACTGGAGACCAGTTCTTGTCTTCGCTCTAAAATAGAACATGTGTGGCATCGGAAACTTGTCTATCAGGACGGAAGAAT
The DNA here is from genome assembly GCA_021397985.1 of Sporothrix dimorphospora. NCBI lineage: Eukaryota > Fungi > Ascomycota > Sordariomycetes > Ophiostomatales > Ophiostomataceae > Sporothrix > Sporothrix dimorphospora. The sequence continues at coordinate 136,267 of WOUA01000023.1, forward strand.
GGCAAGAAGATTGACGTACTTGGTGCATATACCATACTCTTTTCTCTTTGCTGCTAGAAATATTTCAAGCCTGTGTACTAGGATGCAAGAATTGATAATCCACAAAGGTATCCCAAAGGAGCTGCTTCCACAACCTGCTGAGATCCCCCCGTGAGTTATCTTGAGGATAATATTATTAACCTTGTATTCGTAATAGTCCGGTACCAGACTGTCGGCATCTTAAAATAATAGCACCTGCTGCGCTACATACTTTCCTTGACGAGGAGTTAAGCAAGCCAGTGCCTCTATGGCATCCTTCCCGCCGTTCGTATAGCTCGGGGTTCGTAGCTCTCCGCCCCGGCGCGCACCTTACCGCATTTGATCAAAAGTCTCTGATTGGTCGGTGACTGTGATTGGACGACAGATTCATTAATACGGCTGCGATGGGAGTCAACAATGAGCTGTCTACGTATAAAAGAGCGAGACAGGAGCCTTTGTTGAAATTAGAGAAGCACATATCCCAATTTCTATCTACATTTTTATATCATACAACCACACTCCCAAAATTCTCAGAATCCGAAAACATGCCGAGGTTCTTCGGCTTTGTACGCGACCAGTACACGGCGCTTCCGTTGCCCCCGGCACCAGCCGACATTGCGCAGCAAACATTTGTCGTGACTGGCGCAAATACTGGACTGGGCTTTCAATGTGCCAAGCACTTGCTCAGTATGGGTGCCGCACGTGTCATCTTGGGTGTGCGGTCCGTCCAGAAGGGCGAAGCCGCCTTGGCAGCGATGAGACAAGAGATGGGTCGCCACGATGCTGGCGAGGTCTGGGAGCTGGATCTCCAGTCACTAAACTCTGTCGAGAGCTTTGGCAGACGTCTCGATACGCTCGACCGGTTGGATGCCCTCATTGCCAACGCCGGTGTCGTGATGACCAACCGTCAGATTGTCGAAGGCATCGAGTTGTCCCTTCTTGTCAATGTCGTCTCGACCATGCTGCTCGCCTTCCGGACACTCCCGAAGCTGCACGAGTCGGCGCGCAACTTCAAAACTACGCCACACCTCGTGATTGTATCGAGCAATTCGGCACTGGAATCGAACATGAAAGGGGCGGTGTCAACGGCCGGGGGTGATGTCTTTGACAAACTCAGCGAGGAGAAAGGATTTGGAGCCTTCACGCAGTAAGTGTCGCAAGATGTACGACAAATGTTAGCTAGTTGGCTGATCGTCCTTTTTCACCAGATACCCCAAGAGCAAACTGCTCCAGATATATGCCGTGCGTCAGCTTGCATCGCTGCTGCCCGTGGCCACCTCGGGCGTCGTCATCAACGCCGTGAGCCCCGGCTTGTGCTACACGGACCTCGACCGCAACGCATCGCGTCCCGCCAAGCTGGTGCTGGCTACCATGAGGACGCTGCTCGCCAGAACCGCAGAGGAGGGCAGCCGGACGCTCCTACACGCTGCCTTGGCAGGGCCTGGCAGCCACGGCGCTTACTGCTCCGAGTGCCGAGTTAAAAAGTACGTGTCCCTTCCCCCCCTACCATATCCCATCTGTGTTGCCGTGATTCCTGAACATGCAGAATCTAACTTGCCATGATAGCGACGATGTGCCTGCCTGGCTAACTAACGCCAGCGGCAAGATCACACAGGAGCGTGTATGGGACGACCTTCTGAAGAGGCTAGACTCATTGGGCCATGGCGTGGATGTCGCAGCCCTGGCAGCCTCGCAGAGCGGAAGGGTAGTCTAACGTGGACTTTTGTGATGGATTCGGCGTGTACTAATTTCTTTCGCCACCAATGAATAATTTGTTGTCCTCAATTTTGCCATCTACACGTAGCCTGCTCCCAGATATTCCTGCTCATATCGTCATGAAACGCCTCGACCCAGGGGTAAACGCGCAGATGAGCCACAGCAACCTCCCACGTTCTGATTGCGAGCGCCTCACCCAGAACACGGATGCGGTCGGCTGTGGGCAAATTGACACGACAGCACGGCTCAGAATCGCTCGATGCTGACATAGCATAGATGAAATTGAGCCAGAAGTTCAGCTCGGGGTGATTGCTCGCTGAATTCGAAATTGTGCTGCTGTAGAGATTCCCCAATCGAGTCCGGAACAAGCCAGACAGAAACCCGGAGTAGGCAGACCGCTTACGGGGTTCGCGATGGAGGACTGTAGTCATGAAAGACAAGAAACCCAGCTGGCAGATGTCGTCAAGAGGGTGTGGCGGTCGGGGACCGTCGAGCGGGGCGTAGTCGACCAGGCGCTGGATGATGGAGATCACCAGGTCTTGGTACTGAACGGTGCCGAGCTGACTGCGGCCAGCATAGCTACACAGCACAAGGATGTCCCTTATAGCCGGCTGAAGCTCGATGCACACTTCTTGGAGCGGAAACGGCAGAGCTACAGGCTGCCACCAGTCGCCCAGTGAGACAGAGTAGAGTGGCGCAGGAAGAGGCAGATATCGCGATCCGAAGATGGTCGGCGTCCCAGATCGAAGTGCCAACTCTGTGTCGGTGCGGCGTATCTTGTTGCCTAGCTCGGGCACGGCCGCGCACAACGCCACCAGCCCGCCGGGGCGCCGCTCGACGATGCGCTTCAGGGCGTGCAGGTGCGTGCGGCTTTCGGCCGCCGTGTCGGCAAGATTAGCGCGAATGGCGAGCGAGATGACGACGGTGATGACACTGGTCTCTTGTGTCTTAGACACGGCGTCGAGGTCGCGGCGGAGCAGGCGCATGGCCTGCAGCAAGTGCCGCGTCGAGTCGAGGGGCTCGTCCCGTCGGCCCAATAGCTGGTAGCGATGGATGCCCATAATGGCGAGGCCGCAGTGAAAGACTGTCTTACTGTTAGCATGAGAGCACAGCCCGGGGTCAAAACAAGAGCTTAACGTACCGCATGGGTTCGTCATCACGGTCTCAAACCAGCGCGTGCCGATCTCATTCGACGGGCGACAAAAGGCACGAGGATACAGCTCCTCCGAGACTGCATTGTGAACTACCAAGTGATGAGCGGTTGTCAATCTATCACATATCGCACTAAATACAGCCACGTACGGTCGTGGAAGAGCTGTCGGCTGGATGCGGTGACAGGCACCGGAGTCGTAAAATAAGAGAATTCGAATCCGCAGAAAGGGTCGGCGGGTGACGCGGCCTGCATCGCCTGCACTAGGTCACCATCGGCGTCTGGTGGGGGATTCTTAGGTAGAAGTGGTCTGCCTCTCGCAACGCTGTCCGAGCGCGTCGACTTCGTATTCTCATAGCTGGGAAGATCTCCATCCTCGCGTCGCCATCGGTGGCCCCTCGCTGGAATGACTTTGCCGGCATTCTTCCCTTTCATACCATGGCTGCGGATCAGCCTTCGTGAGCGCCGGTCTGTTGAGGTGTTATTGTCGATGAAGAGAAACTCCATAGCTTTGGTGACAGTTGTGTGATCCGATATTTTTACTTGTCAAAACGTTTCGGGTGGAAATAACGCTACTCCATGGCTGACGGGCCGCATCCTTGCTGATGGCCAAGATCTTTCTCTGTAGATCCGTGCGTGGCCTGTCGCCTAACTCGTTTTGTGAGTAGTCTTAGCTTGTCGGCCACGCTTCTGATGACGGCGGTGTAACCCGTTTTCCCGCGCCACGTCCTCTGTGGTGAAAAGGCTTCGCCTGTTGGGTGTATTGACATCCGCCGCGTCCAACGCGTTGCTTAAAGCGCCCACAGAATATTCTGTGGGCGTGTCCAAGATAAGTGACGACCAGCGAATACCCGCTGCTGTACGTTTTTTTTTGTCGGTATTTCTTTTTTTTTTTGTTCTCTCAATTATCGAAATAACTATTCTGGATTCTGGATGGCTTCGTCACCTACCTCGTAGAATCCAACGTGCCCTACATATCTTTGAAGAAAAATCCTTTACTACGTAATTCCTCAAAGAATGAACATATAATAGGCCGTTCCGTTTGTCTAGGATTGTTGTTCCTCCGATCTGCCCGGAAAACTCGTAAGATGTCGAAACGGGACCAAAGACGCACAGCCTTGGGGCGGTGCCAACTCGCCGTCGGTGAAACGCCTGAACATCGTGCCGAGTCGAGTGCCAACGGCGTCGGATGTGACTTGAGCCGGTCCGATTTGACTTGAGATGGTCCGTGCGCGCTTTCAGGACCACAGACTGTTGATGGCGTCGGCTACATAAATAACATGGCCTTCGTCGTATCCATGTGTTCGAGTTCTTCCAATACCTTTACCTCTATTACACTGAGGGTTCTTGGACAGTCTAAAAGCCATTCTCACATAGCACCCATCGGCATGTCTTCTCCAATGAAAACGCTCGTCATTACCGGCGCCACAGGCAAGCAAGGCGGCGCCCTCATCGACGCACTCCTCGAGGCGCCGGGTGGGGCAGGCTTCCATATTGTGGCCATAACGCGTGGCATAACAAGCCCGCGGGCGCAAACGCTAGCCACGCGCCCGAACGTCTCCGTTGTCGCCGGCGACATCGCCGACCCGGAAGCCATCTTCGCCCAGATCGCTGCCTCCGCGAAGGGGCCAGTCTGGGGCTTCTACAGTGTGCAAGTTAACTCGGACGCTGAGGAGGCGCAGGGTAGGGCGCTGGTGGACGCCGCAGCCGCCTACGGGGTACGCCACTTTGTCTACTCATCCGGCGACCGCGGCGGGCCGGTCAAGTCGGCCGGAAACCCAACCCGCGTCAAGAACTTTGCTGCCAAGTTCCACGTCGAAAAGTACCTGGAGGCGGTGGCAACCGGCTCCCCAGAGGCGACAAAGATGACTTATACTATCCTCCGGCCGGTCACTTTCTTCGAGAACCTCGTCAACGATGTCCACGGCCGTGGTTTTACGCGCATGTGGGAGCAGATGGGCGACAAGAAGTTGCAGATGGTGTCGACTCGAGATATCGGCTGGTTCGCGGCACAGGCCTTTCTGCATCCCGATGCGTACGCGAATGTGGCCCTGACGCTCGTCGGCGACGAGTTGACGCAGGCTGAGGCGGACATTGCATTTCGCCAGGCCGTCGGCGCTCCGATGCCGCTGGCTCCTTGTCCTGTTGCGTCGGCTGTCAAGTTTTTCCTCAAGGGCACGGTGGGAGACATGTTCCGCTGGTTCGAGGAAGAAGGCTACGGCGGCGATGTTGCTGAGTGCCGCCGTTTGCATCCACAGATGCAGGATTTTAAGTCTTGGATAGGCTTGAACAAGGGTCAGTGGTTCCAACAATAGTTAAGGCCCCTGGCAAAACGCTCTGAGTTCCGGGAAGAACGGAGATGTTAGAAGTTAATGGCTGTTTTAACGTGTCGACAACAATGCGGCCAAGTTAGTTGATAAGCCGTTCCCTTTTCACTCCCCTTATTCAATAGATACCGTTTTCGCCTTATAAATATAAACTTCCCAAGAGAGGTTACCCTACTAGGCCTCTTCTATTACAAAAGGTGCTTTTTAATATTGTAATACGAAAAATAAGCAGTAAATATTTCTGAATTTTCCTTCGAGTCCCTGTCCTGTAGAAGAATGCCTTTGGGAGGCTGTGCATGAGATTATGCGATGCCCTCCTTAATTTTTGGGCCGCAATGCCCTCGGAAACATACTCCGTAATCCTTCGTGGTTTCAGAGTCCTTGGGACCCTTGTAGATACCCGGCATGCGAGCACCCCGGGTGTGAAGTGCGCTCGTTGGACTGTTGGGGAGGACGCCGTGATTGATCTACTCAGCAGCAGTTTCTACAACAATCCGTCTTCTATTTAATCCTATATTCCCCCAAGTCAAGTCACTCCCCCGATAACTTAAGAAAATATCTCATCCTACGTCCATCGATCATTTCTACAACAATCCGTTTTCTATTTAATCCTACATTCCCCCAGGTCAAGTCACTCCCCCCGATAACTTAAGAAAATATCTCATCCTACGTCCATAAATCATGCCCGGTCCAAAAATTGCTATCGTCGGCGCCGGCCCTTCCGGCCTCCTTCTCGCCCGCCTCCTCCAAGTCAACTCTCTCCCCTGCACCATCTACGAAGCCGAAACCTCACGGCACGTGCGCAATCAGGGCGGTAGCCTGGATCTGCATCCGCGTGCCGGACAAGCCGCGCTCAAAGCCGCAGGGCTCTTGGAGGAATTCCAGAAACACTCCCGTCCCGAGGGTGAGGCCATGAAACTTATACGGCCCGACGGCTCCGTCCTTTGGGACGACAACGCCGCCACCTCAGCCGCAGAGCAAGAAGGCGAAGGCCGCGACCGCCCAGAAATCGACCGTGTCAAGCTGCGTGACATTCTACTCGATTCTCTAGAGGATGGGACGGTGAAATGGGGCAAGAAGGTCATGCGTGTGGAGTCTGACCCCACAGCACAGGGGAAACACACGATCATCTTCGGAGACTTCACGACAGAGACGTCCATCGATCTCCTCGTTGGCGCCGACGGCGCGTGGTCGAAAGTCCGCCACCTCCTGACGGACGAAAAGCCGCTCTACTCGGGCATCACGAGTATCGAGCTGTGGGCACTGGACGTTGATGTCAAAGACCCGTGGTTGAGCGCCTACATCGGCAAGGGGTCGTGCTTCATGTTCGATGAGGGACGGGCGCTGCAGTGTCAGCGGCAGGGAACGGGCGCTGTAAGGGCGTATGCTTCGCTGAGAGTTCCGGAGGGCTGGGTTGACAGTTGTGGGATTGATTTTGCTAACCCGACTGGGACGACGAGGCAGGAGATGGTGGATAAATACTGGGGTGATTGTGCGGATGATGTGAAGAGAGTTATCCTATCGGCAAAGGATGAGCTCATCCCGCGGAAGCTGTATATGCTTCCTGTCGGGATCCAGTGGCAGCCAAAACCCGGGGTGACGCTGCTCGGCGACGCGGCGCATCTGATGACGCCGTTTGCGGGGGTAGGCGTTAATGTAGCGTTAGCGGATGCGATGGATCTTGCGAAAGCGATTGTGAAGAGGAAGGAGAGTGTGGTAGCGAAGGTGATGAGTGATGCGTATAATATCGGGGTGGCTGTTGAGGAGTACGAGAAGGGGATGTTTGGGAGAGGGAGGACGAATGCAGAGAAGACGAGCAAAAATATGGGGCTCCATTTCAGTGAGAAAGGGGGGTTTGAGATGGCCGGACGGTTGAGGGCGCATGCTGAGGCGAAGGCGAAGGGAGAGGGTAAACACTAGGGGATTCAGGGTCCCCAGTCGAATTTCTGAAGCTGTTCATAGGATAGCGGCGTTCCTTTTTCTTCTTCCTTTTCGCAGAGGGCTCAGTGATATTTACAAAGACTTGTATTTTCTACCAACAGCGAAGCAAGACGGCCTTGTTTCTTCTTGCTGCCTTCCCACATTGTATAACTTGGCGCCGGGGCAGGCCTAAAACGGGCTTCAGGACACCGGCATGGTCGCGCCATTGTTGTTCCGGATGCGGGATTGTATGCTTTGTTGTCGGGCCTGCTGATGAGGCCTCGTGGGGGCCATGTCCGTAACAAGGATGCTGCCGTTGGGGAACAACCGCAAATTATGTGTTGTGTATCACAGAAAGGCTCAAGGCAGTTACTTGGCGGGCGGTGGGTTCTGGTGGAGGTGCAGACGACGTCTCATGATGGCCATTTCTCCATGCTTGCGCGCGCTCATACAGATAGGTCGCAAGACCGTATTCACAGGGTCTCTTTGTCGGTAAACCGTTCATGGGCATGGAAATGGACGCTTTCAAGTCCATTTTGGCAGATGTGGTGGCCCCTTTTTACAACACCCCGACGATGGGCTAAACTGCCCTCAGTTGGGGATTTACACACAACATCTACTCGCCAGGTGCTTCGTGTTGCAGGAAACGTGTCAGAACATGCAGACCACTGGCTTCACCCATAATATTTCTGCCCCGGTGAGGTTTAAGGTGACAATAAATGTGCCCACTTACAGAGTACGTGGCAGCGTCCATTGACTCGTTGAAATTGTCGCTTAGAGAAGGGGGGTTGCATTTCCAAGGGCGTTTCCAAGGGGTTGCTGTTCCTTTTCTGCACTTTCGGCTGCAAGTGTGCCCGACGAGAATCAAAAGCAGCCGACAAGGCTGAGCAATGGCGCCAATGACACGGCACAAATGCCCTGCAACAAACGGCAGGGGCTTTTCGCCTGCGTGAGCAATGTGTGGTTGTCTTTCTTCTTACCGCTATTTGCTGTTCTGTTGAGTTTTCAGGCTGCCATTCTTTCTTAATGATATTTGCGTGAACTTGCCGTCGTTTCGGTCGTTTTTTGTCCCCTTTGTTTCTTATTCTGCATTCTTACTATCTTTCTTTCTTTTACTCTCAGAATTTTAGTACTCATTTTCAAGTCGCCGCAACAAATTTCAACATCTGCGAGCCTTTTTTCCCCCACCAAAACAGAACGTCGACAACAATCACTAGAAACAGCGTCCCTTCCCATCCGTTCTTCTCGCTCAAAATGCTAAAAACAAAATCGACATAACAAAAACCGTCCTCACACCTAACACCTAACGCGAATGGATCCTCTTAGCGTTATTGCGTCTATAATTGCGCTTGTCCAAGGCATTTCTGCTACATTCGAAACACTTCTGGAAATCAAAGGTCTTCCAAAAGCGTTTGACAAAGTTAATGAAAGTCTCCCTCTGTTGCAAAGCACGCTACGGGAGATCGAAGCACTCCTCAGTGGAAATGCCATTGAAGACGCCTCGAAGAGGGCCATTACGCCGATCACGAGCCGTTGCAAAGAGAACACGCAGGCACTGAGAGATATCTTGGTGAAGGTGGTCAGCTTCAAGAGCAGCTCAAGGGATGGAAACAACTGGGCAGTTGTCCTCACTGGCTACCGTGAAGCATTGCTCAAGCTCGGCGGGGGGTACAGGGTCGAAACCCTCATGAAGGACATTTTGGCCGACCTGGCCATGCTGTGCAACCACCGTCTGCTCCAGACAGCAACCCGAGAGCAAGTGGCACGGCTGCAAGAGACCATGGAGAAACTGTCGTCCGTCGAACCATCCACCCCCGACGCGGCTCACGATCAGGCCCAGAATCTCAACCAAACAATCGCCAGCGAGGGAACCGGATATCAGTATTCCCATTCTGGTGGCTACCATCATTATGGGACGGGACATCAGTACAATGCGCAGTCCATGAACTTTGGTAAAGATTCAAATTAGACCTTCCACAGTTCTTTTTATCATACAGTTGGAAATATAAACATGTTTCTGACGCAACCTGCCATGCAGTCGATTCCCACAAGAGCTATGATCACAACCAAAAACGACGAAACATGAGACTCAAAGGTCTCGGAAGAGTACCTTACAGTACTCGAAAAAATCGAAACATCGACCGGGTCCCAGGAACATGTGAATGGTTTTTACAGCACCCTCGTTTTAAACAATGGCGCGATTGCACCACTTCCAGCATCCTCTGGGTTTCCGCAGACCCGGGATCCGGCAAGTCTGTTCTGGCGAAACACTTGATCGATCAGGAGCTCCCACACAGCTGCAAAGCCGACGCAATATGCTACTTTTTCTTCAAAGACGATTTCGACGACCAAAAGTCAGCCACAAATGCCCTCAGCTGCGTCCTCCATCAGCTCTTCACAGCACGGCCGGAGCTTCTGTCAGATAGTATTCTCGACCGGTTCGAAAATGGCGGTGGTTATGAGGCTGGGTCCCTAACAGACTTGTGGGACATTCTAGTCACGGTATTGGCACACGGGCAAGAAGAAGGCGAGAGCGGTTCTGTCAAAATTATGTGCGTCTTCGATGCACTCGATGAATGCAGCTCTCCGGAACAATTGCAGTTTGTCCTGTGCAGCTTCTACCGTGGGGTCAGAACCACATCGACCCAAAAGACAAGTTTCAGGCTAAAGTTTCTCGTCACGAGTCGACCCTACAGCAGCATTCGCAAAGGTTTCCGACCACTCAACGAGCCAGGACTGCCTCTCATTTATTTGGATGGTGGATGTGAGGTGGACAAGATCGAGCGCGAGATTCGCATATTCATACACGCCAAAGTGGAGGAGCTCAGCTCACATCATTTGCTTGAGCCCGAAGAAAAGAACACTCTTTTGCAAAGCTTCCTGTCCATCCCCCACCGGACCTATCTTTGGGTCTACCTGACGTTGAATCTGGTCCAACGGGACTTTGACGAAGACATGGCTCTTGACAAAGTTGCGTCCCGGCTCCCGCCAGATGTGGACGGTGCATACGAACGGATTTTGGCCAGGTCTCGCAACTCCGAGCAAGCCAAGAAGCTGTTGCATATTGTCGTGGCCGCCTCACGACCACTGACGATTCGTGAGATGAACTTTGTTCTGGCTCTCAAGGAGCACCACAAGACCTACGACGATATTCAGCTCGTTCCGGAAAATAGATTCCCTGAATATGTACGGGATATATGTGGACTTTTTGTCACGATCGTCGACTCCAGTGTCTACCTCCTGCATCAGACGGCGAAGGAGTTTCTAGTACACAGCGAAGCAGTCGAAGGAACTTGCCAAGTTGAGGCTACCGACAGTCATTTTTCATGGAAATCGTCTCTCGTGCCAAGAGAATCCCACAGTCTTCTTCTCCGCATCTGTGTTAGCCACTTGCATTTCGAGACGTTTAAGGCGTCCCCTTTCCCTATCATCGAGGGAAAGATGTCTCTTCAGCGTGACTTCCGCCCGTTCTTGTACCTCAAAACAAAGGCAACTGTGTCACAGTACGTCAACCGCCACACATTCCTTGACTATTCTGTGTATAACTGGATGCATCACTTTCGCCAGGCAGATATCCAAGAAGTGGATAAATCCATCCAGTCTTTGTTATGTGCAGAAGGTATGGCTCCCGGACGCAGTGCGACGTGGTTTGATATTTACTTCTTCAAGTCAGAGGGCATGTTTCCAACGGGGTTTACAGGCCTAATGATCGCGTCATACTGTGGACTAGTAAGGCCTACTGAGTATCTGCTCGAAAATTGCGACATTGATATCAACGCTGTGGATGGCTATTTTGGCCGTTCTGTACTGTCTTGGGCATCTTACTTATGGTACGAAACCTTAGACTATAAATTTCGAACGAAAGTCAAACTCCTCAAACGGGAAAAGTATTTGCTTTCACCCGAACCAAACTCAGAGGCCATGTCAGCAGGCAAACATGTCATGCCGCGGGTATTCTCATCTGCGGAACTCCAACGCTGCGAGGCCATCGTACAACAACGCGAGGCCATCGTACAACGACTCCTCAAAGCCGGCGCAGACGTCAATACTGCCGACAGCAACGGCGACACCGCTTTATCGCATGCCGTCCATTTTGGCTCCGAGGCTATCGCGCGGCTGCTTCTCCAAGCTGACGCAACCGTTATTCCCATTCATGACCTGAAACGCGCTATATCGTCCCTCAACATTGCTGTTATACAAGTGCTAGTTGACGCTGGTACAAAAGTCAATCTTTTGGACGACCGAGGCAGAACCTTATTAAACTTCGCAGCCGTGGAACTTGCCGATGACGCCGTACACATACTACTTGGCGCTGGTGCCACACCTGGACCTCAGGACTGCGACCTATTCGAGTGGGCCATGCGGCGTCGCAGAGGAGACGTTGTACAGATGTTGCTCGACGCGGGCGCGGATGTAAATATGAAAATCCCTTTTGGGATCACACCATTGGCATTAGCTCTACTCTGGCAGCGTTCTGACGTGGCAGACCTGCTGCGCGCAGCAGGTGGAGTAGTCTGAAGTAGTAATAAACATGACCGGTTGTGCTCTGAGTTATTTTGAATAGATACAAGCATATGAAAAATAAATAAATGTCAAAGATAAAATTGTCGGAAATAGATACTGTTGTGATGTGAAGGAGATATGTTGGTTGAGAGGGTACACGCGAGGCGAAAAGCTGCGGCGAAAACGACCTGGCTAGAATCACTAAAAAATACAGCAGATTTGCTACTAATTCAGAAACATTGACATATACACCAGACCCTACACTATAATGTTGGCATACTATCAACTGCTTGATAGGTATCCTGAATGGTGTTTTAAGTTTTTTAAAAAATCCGAGCTCCTATGACAGGTTAGAAATCGAACAAAACGGCTTTAGAGGGGGCCAGCACATTAGACCTAACATACGGCTGCTTCCAGATGTTTTCTCGCTGCGGAGAACATGGACACCAAATCTGCTTGTTGGATAAAGAGGGACAAAATAACTAAAATGAAAACCGTTTAAGAAGCTTTTACCTTGCCTTGTTCCTTCTTGTTTTGGCATCCAGACTTTCATCTACGGCGTACGGAGTTCAGAAATGAACAACACGCCGTAATACGACCTAGCCAGACAGATTTTCTGTTGCCCAGGGAGGTCTAAACACTGTATCCATGTTCCTCGATCCGGATGCGGAGGTCTGCATCGTAGAGCGTACGTTGTGATATGTTACTTCCCTCCTTGCACTCTCCCCGTGACTGACCAGTGGCGTCACGTCACGTGCGGTCGCTCCAGCAATAGCGTGAGCCCCGCGTAAACACGCGCCGACGTGAAACCCATACGGCGACAAGGCGGCCACTGACGTATCTCTTTGCTCAATTTCGACAACATCCACCACCACGACGCCGCCCACACCAGTTCCATGGCGACAAGCCGTATTTACGCATACTTCGATGGCATAGTCCATAAGATTTTGACAAGCAAACACAAACAAATGACCAATTCCTAACCGAGACCGGCGACCTCGACGCCTCCTTCTTACCCTCTTCGACGTCCCACACTCTCCCTCACAATGGCGTCCACCGTCTCCTCCCGGCCCATACCGGCCCTCTACACCGTCTACATCCTCCGCTCAACCATGCGCCATGCCTCCCTCTACATCGGCTCTACCACCGACCCGCCCCGTCGCCTCAAGCAGCACAACGGCGCCATCAAGGGCGGCGCCGCCCGCACCGCCCGCCCCAGCCTGCGGCCTTGGGAGATGGTCGGCCTCGTGTCCGGTTTCCCGGGTGCCGTCGCCGCCCTCAAGTTTGAGTGGGCCCTCACCAACCCGCACCTGTCGCTGCACATCCCCGCCGAGTCTCGACTGTCCGTGGCCCGCCAGACCAAGAGGAACGGCCACCCAAAGCGGCCGCCCGCCAGCATGCACTCCATCCTCGCCAACCTGCACTTGCTGTTGCGCGTCCCCAGCTTTGCGCGCTGGCCGCTGCGCCTACACGTATTTGTGCCGGAAGTGCACGCCGCGTGGAAGAAGTGGTCGCAAACCAGTGCCAGCCAGCAGCTGGGCGACGATGTCCGCGAGGTCGAGGTCCTGACCGACTTCCCCCCGGCGCCCGACACGATGTTCGGTAGCACAACCGAAGACGACGACGCCGGGATCATCGGCCCGCCCTGGGGCATCCACGCGCTGCCGCTCGACTACGGACCCATGCGCGACTATGTCGACAAGGCCCAGGACATTTTCACCTTTGAGCGAGAGGGCGACTGCGCCGTGTGCCACAGCGCGCTGCCGGCTGGGCAGGGCCTGTACGCCGTGTGCCCCAACACCAACTGCGAGGCCGTCGGACACCTGCGCTGCTGGAGCGGGCACCTCTTGTCAGGTGAGGCGAGCTCGCAAGGGGTGGACGCGGCCTCTGATGCGCTGGTGCCCGTCCGCGGGCACTGCCCCGACTGCGGCGGTCCCGTCGTCTGGGGCGACATGGTGAAGGAGCTGACGCTGCGGCTGCGGGGGCCCAAGGAGGTGGAGAAGCTGGTCAAGGCCAAGCGGCGCCAAGAGAAGGCGGCCGATAAGGCCACCGCCGACGCAGACAAGGCGGCGGAGAAGGCCGGTAAGGCGGCGGCCGCTGCAGCGGCTGCACTCGCAAAACTGGACGAATTATCTGACAGCGTCGTCGAGACCGCGTCCACCTCCATACGAAAGACCACCAAGACAGCCGCCAAGCCGGCCAAAACAGCAACAACAAAAGCAAAGGGCAAGGCGGCCGACAAGCCGACCGCAACCGCGACCATGACCAAGGTTACGAAGATTACGAAGACCACGAGAGTGACAAAAGCCACGGCGAGCACAGCAAAAGCAACCAAGACGGTTACTGCTAAGGGAACAAAGGCAGTCACGGCTGCCGTCGGCCGTGCGAATGCGGGCCTGCTGAACAGGGCCGAGTCGCCCGAGGTGATTGTCATATAAGAAGGAAGAAAGAACGGAAGAAAGATGGGAAGAAACATCCCAAGATACCATGCGAAAGAGAAATAGACTCCTCTCCAAATATATATTACTTTTTTAACATAATTTTAATGCATTGTCAAACTTATTCATTTACCTCTTACATGAGGAGCAAATATCGACAACATATTTACTGTCTTTTCTATTTTCATGTTATTGTATTTTAAAGAAGTATTAAAAAAAACATGATACATTACTTCTTTTGTAGCAATTGTTTTCGACGTGCTTTGCTAAGACGCAGTGAGCTACTGTCAAAAAATGATATTAATCTAAAAATAGCTGGACTTAAACGACAACTGGTTTAAATACATACATACATGATCCAACACAAAGGCCTACCTCATTCACGTTGGTGATGAGATCGATTATGAGTAAGTTCAAACTAATGCAGTGCCGTTATCACATACATTCTGGCTAAGCGGCAGAGTGGGCCCATCTTCAGTTCCTTGATGCTATGTGATTGGGCACGGTACGTAGCGGCACCATGAAATATTTCAATTTTTCTTTCCTTTCTCTTCTGATGGCACTGCCGCACCGAGTCAGAGGGGAAAATGTGACGGGTTGCATTGGAGACGTTGAAGCATGACGGGAATGGGCGGATACCGAATGACAAACGTAATACGGAGAATCTGTCTTAGTCTGGGCCATCTGGGTGCCTGGACTCCGGGACCACGCCCAAAGATCAGAACCTGGGAGGGGGCCAGATGACCTAGCGTTGTGGAATTATGGCGCACGAGGTCTGCGGAGTAATTACGACGTAGAGAGAACGCATAGCGTAAAATGCGGCGCAAAGCAGAAACGGTCGAGATGAGAAGAACAGTGTGGGGGTTTCTGTGTAGATTTTGCCGTGTGTCGAATGTGCCCGCCTTTGTCAAGTCCCAGGGAAGATCTGAAGGTCCCGCCACCCGAGAGACAAAGAGAGATCTGGCGGTACGATCCATGTACCTTTTTGCAGCATGTGCACTTTCGAGGTACATGTGAAAAATGAGGTGGCTTGGGGGCCTGAGACTTCACATTGCTACCACTTCCACCACGCCATCAACGCTGGAAGAAAATAGAAAGTCCATCCGAGCGAATGATACGGAGTACCGGCTTTTCTCTGTCAAAAAAGTCAGGCCTCTTTTCTCTTCCTGTTCCCGCCGCCGGTCTTGGTAGAACTTCTGGCTCGCCCAATCCATGGGAAGGACGTGAAAAACTGGGCATCAGCGGCTCCACTTTTCGGGTTTGAACCCACAAAAGTTGCTGCGACCTCTTTACTCTAGTTCTACGATAGTGTCGCTGTTGTCAAGATAGCTGGTCTCATATGAGGTCTCTGGATATGTCTGTTTTTGCACGCGCTCTTGCTGAGTCGTACAAGGTCGTTTAGGGACGAAACAAGCTTCTTTTCTTCGGGAGCTATCGCAGCCTCGCTGCCAGGAACGTTGGGGGTACAAAAGGGAGAACAGTCTTCGGTCGGCCCGTTCGTATCGAGATGAGGTTGGTTGCTCCTTCCCTATGTCGCATGCACACGCGGCGCACGACGCACGGCAGCGCCACCAACGTACCCTCCTTCGTTGCCTCTCCCTTTGTGCCTCCTTGTCGGACATTTTGTATCAGACTCTATTGGGCATGTAGAGCGCCATATCAGATAAAAAAAGAAAAGAGCGCACTACAGTGGTGCTCGTAAAAGATACTGTTAGGCACTGTTTTTGTGGAGTGTGAATGGCGCGAATGTTGTGCAAATATTGGATGTAAGCAATATCGAAAGCCTGCAAATTGCGCCGGTCGCCCCTTCCTCTCGGGAAAGAGCGCACTCGACATATTGGTACCTGCTTCGTTGACGTTCTCCCTCCATCCCTTCCACATTCTCCCTGGCTGACTCGTGTCATGCAGAATGCCAATGCACTGAACATACGACATCAAACGAGTGACTTGCATGTCCGCGCCGGGGAAGGAAGGCACGACCTGCGCCGCACTTGACGTTCTAAGAGCACGGCCGGGGAGGAAGGCCTTTTAATGTGTTCGAGCACACGCCACATATTCTAAACACTCAAAACTCTTCTTGACCAGACGAGAGACATTTCTT
This sequence comes from Sporothrix dimorphospora, assembly GCA_021397985.1. Classification (NCBI taxonomy): domain Eukaryota; kingdom Fungi; phylum Ascomycota; class Sordariomycetes; order Ophiostomatales; family Ophiostomataceae; genus Sporothrix; species Sporothrix dimorphospora. The sequence continues at coordinate 152,440 of WOUA01000023.1, forward strand.
TTTTTTGCCGTCTTTCTTTCGTCGTATCAGGTGTTTCTGCCCAGCCCGCAGCACAGGGACGCTAAAAACGGGCTTGGTCCACTTTTTTATCGACGACATCGACCCGGCAGCTTTGGTACCATCTAGGCCGAGGTACTTTATACTACACATTAATGTAGACACATACAATGTACCGGATACTTAATCTCGTACGCTTGATGCTCTGTAATACAGCGCCCACCCCCCATTCGTAGCATTGCCGCGTTTACGACGTATTCCAGATACTGCACCCCAAAATTGCGGCGCTCGTTCGCTGGAGCGTGCGCGCCGCTGGGGGTCGTTCTTTCCCCTTCCAGCGTACGTTCTATTAGCGACAGCCTCTTCTGGCCACAACCTCCCTGCCTTGTTGGCGTTGTCGGCCGTGGCCCAGTCCCCACGCCATTGGCCACCCACAGGTCGTCGCTCTTTCCTCGCACGCATGCCACATATGCTCACACTTCATATGCCTTTGTCCTCCTTCCCTTCTCAACCGGCATCTGCTCCCCTTTCGACGTTCTTGGCTCTTCCCTTGCTTTGGTTGCGTTCCTTCCCTCTTGGACTTGACTACCCCCTACGGAGTACAACATTCAGCCTTTTGGTTCAGTCGCTCTTTCCCCATCGCATCTTGTTTCTTCTGCGCTCTTTCCTGAGTATATGTAATTTACAGGGCTCCCTTCCGAAGCCCTGGTCCAATAATATCCCTTGGTCGCCCATGTACATCTTTTTCACCGCACCGGAAACAAACCTCACACCTTTTCTCTCTCTTTTCTTTTCTCTCGCCTCTTCCTCGTATCCCAGTGTATGCCAGCCTCGACCACCACCTCCCACAATAGCAATTATCTCTTTTTCGACCACCGCATCACCGATTAGACCGTCCAGGTGTTTAAATCTCTGGCTTACAGCCGAGGCTGCGACCTTCTTTTCTCTCAGTTTCGTCGACTTTTGGTCTCTCGCAGCCTACGTTTCTCTCTCCTCTCATTCTTGTCATTCGTGTCCGGTCCGTCGACGGACTAGTCCCGGTTTTCGCACCCTTTAAATTCTTTAGTCTCGCCTAGCATCGAACCAACGCAGCCCGCCCAGCAAACTCCCATAATCCCACAACCCCCCCAGTCGGCTTAGCCTGCCCTCCTTCTCTCTCGCTCGTCTTTGGCCCTTTTTCTCTCTTCCGATTCTCCAACCTTCCTTCCTCCTTCCTACCACGACATTCCGAGTCTACCACCACGACACGACACGGCCACCTCGGGCGAACCGACGACGACTCACACGACGCACCCCGTCTTCTCCTTCGACATTCTTTTACGATTCAGCCCTCGCGCCCTCTCGCGACATCCTGCTCTCCCGTTCCGTCTTTTGGCTCCAGATGCATATCCGGATAGACACCTCCCACGGATGACGGCCGTTTCGGCACCTTTTTTTTCTTTTCTACTTTCGTTTTGCAAGAGCATCGTTTCCCTCGACGAACTGCCCTCGACGGCACGCCCTTAGCAGCAGCATAGACTCGACACTCAGCTGCGCACACTCTCTATAGACGGCGGCGACAACGATTCGTGAACCCTGATCACGAATCACGACACACGACCTCCCTCTCCCCCTCCCACACACATACACACACCGCGCCCACAATGATGGCCATTGTCCCTGCTCTGCCAGGAGCCTCTGGCGGAGCGAATGGCGGCGGCAAAGACGGCGGGCGGAACAATGGCAACGGCAGCGGCAGCGGCAGCAACGGTGCTGCAGGAGGGAGCGGCAAGTCAGGCAACAAGATTCTGCTAAAGAGCTCATCAAGAACGGCTGCCGCAGCCTCCAACGCTCCGAGTGCCACGACCAGCTCGCGCGCGTCCCCTGCTTCCCTCGCTCCAGCACCCCAGACCAGCATTTCATCATCGATACCAACAAGAACAAGGATGGGCGGCCAGTCGAACGCAGGTGGAGGCAGCGGCGGCGGTGGGGGCTCACAGGGCCACAATGGCGGCCCGATGCCACCACTCAGCGCCATGCGGAGCGCGCCGCTGGACCTGAACTCGGTCGAGCGCCGCGGTCAGCCCACCGCGAGCAGGGAGACCGGAAAGCGCAAGGACCGTCCACACAACCTGGAAGAGGCGCCGACTTACTGCCCAACCGAAGAGGAGTGGAAGGATCCCATGGCCTACATGCGCAAGATCACACCCGAGGCACGCGAATACGGCATTTGCAAGATCATCCCTCCCGACTCGTGGAACCCACCCTTTGCCATCGACACACAAGTGAGTTGGCGGTCTACGATTCGGCCTCGTCGATTGAGAGCGCATGAACCAAAATGAATGATGTTTTCTGATACTCTTTTTCCGCACAGAAATTCCACTTCCAGACAAGAAAACAGGAATTGAATTCCGTCGAAGGCAGTACGTTGCGCTCTCTTCCTCTCCCTTTCCTCCAACCGTCTCTCTAACACGGCATTTTTGTCACAGGCACACGCGTCAACCTTGGCTATCTCGAAGGCTTATTCAAATACCACAAGAACATGGGTAATACCCTGACTCGGTTACCATACGTCGACAAGAAGCCACTTGACCTCTACCAATTGAAAAAGGCCGTCGACTCGCGAGGTGGTTTTGATATGGTGTGCAGACTGAAGAAGTGGGCCGAGATTGGCCGTGATCTGGGCTACAGCGGCAAGATCATGTCTTCGCTCTCGACGTCTCTCAAGAACTCCTACCAGAAATGGCTCTGCCCCTACGAGGACTACCTGCGCTTGGCCAAGCCAGGCGTGCACCAACAGCTCGAGATTGAGAACGGCGGTCCGTTCACGCCGAGCCCCGCCCCGAGTCCGATGGCGCGGTCCAACGTCAACACCCCGTCCAGCTTACAAGGCGCTTCACCGGCCCGCAACGCCAGCGATGCACTCCAGGCTTCGGTCGCCGGCAGCGGTCGCAACACGCCCGGCACAGCCAACAACACGCCACCCCCGGCCGACTCTGAAAAGGGTTCTTCTGGTCTGGGACCCGCGCACCCCCTCAAGCGCCAGCTTGCCCCTGGCGACGCCGAAACGCCTGCTAAAGAGGAATCTGCCGCAGAAGGCGAAGATGACGGAACAGGTAGCAGACGGAGTAAGCGATTAAAGAAGGAGGCTGTTCCGAGGGTGGCCGGCTCCTACATGTCGTTGTTGCGCCCGCAGCAGCCACGCATCCCACGAGACGACAAGAGCGACCCTCGCGAGAGCTGTGAACAATGCGGCAAGTCCGAGAATGCCGGCTTTTTGCTGGTTTGCGAGTCATGCGACCATGCCTACCACGGAAAATGCGTCGATCCGCCAATAGCCACGAAGCCCACCTCCGAGTGGAATTGCCCGCGATGCCTTGTTGGCGACAACCAGTACGGCTTCGAGGACGGCGGCCTCTACTCTCTCAAGCAGTTCCAGGAGAAGGCTTTCGAGTTTAAACAGAGCTACTTTGAGGACAAGATGCCGTTCGATCCGACCCTGAACTGCCATCGCCCTATCACGGAAGATGACGTTGAGCGCGAGTTCTGGCGCCTTGTGTCCAGTATCGACGATACCGTTGAGGTGGAATACGGTGCCGACATCCACTGCACGACACACGGTTCGGGCTTCCCCACCATCGAGAAGAATCCGAACGAGCCGTACTCGACCGACCCCTGGAACCTCAACATTCTCCCGCTTCATCCCGAGAGTCTTTTCCGCTATATCAAATCGGACATTTCCGGCATGACCGTCCCCTGGGTCTACGTCGGCATGATCTTCTCAACTTTCTGTTGGCACAACGAAGACCACTACGCCTACTCCGCCAACTACCAGCACTTTGGTGCGACCAAGACGTGGTATGGCATCCCCGGCGCCGACGCGGAGAAGTTCGAGAACGCCATGCGCGAGGCCGTCCCCGACCTCTTCGAGACGCAGCCCGACCTGCTGTTCCAGCTCGTCACGCTTCTTCCGCCTGAAAAGCTCAAGGAGGCCGGCGTCCGCGTCTACGCTGTCGACCAGCGCGCGGGCCAGTTGGTCATCACCTTCCCTCAGGCCTACCACGCGGGCTTCAACCATGGCTTCAACTTCAACGAGGCCGTCAACTTTGCGCCGTGCGACTGGGAGCCGTTTGGCCTCGCTGGCGTGGACCGGCTGCAGCAGTTCCGTCGCCAGCCATGTTTTTCGCACGAGGAGTTGCTGTGTACAGCGGCGGATGATGTTATGAGCGCGGCCACGGGGCCCTTGACGATCCAAACGGCAAAGTGGCTGTCGCCGGCGCTGGAGCGGATACGAAACCGCGAGGAGACCAACCGGAACGGCTTTCTGGCTAAGCACTATGAGATTCCGCACCATTGCCCGCTTGTAGGACGGGACACGGGTGTGGGCCGACGTCACGGCGAATCCAGCACGCAGTCCTGCTCCCTCGACATTGTGATCAACGACGCTGACGTCCCCGAAGAGGAGTACCAATGCTTCTTCTGCAAGGGCTTTACGTACCTTTCGCGCTTCAAGTGTGTCAAGACAGGCAAGGTTTTGTGTCTGCAGCACGCCGGTTTCAAGCACTGCTGTACGGCACGCGAGGCAAGCCGCTTCCTCGGCGAGTCCCATTTCGTCGTCTATCGGAAGTCATCGGATGACATCGAGGCCATGTGCAAGAAGACTGCCGAAAAGGCTGCGCAGCCCGAGGCCTGGGAGGAGAAGTACGAAAAGACCCTGGAGGAAGACGCGACGCCCTCTCTCAAGACCCTGCGAGCCATCCTGAACGAAGGTGAGAGGATCCCCTTTGATCTGCCTTCTTTGCCGGTGTTGCGCGAATTTGTCGACCGCTGTAATCACTGGGTTGAAGAGGCTACAACATACATTGTGCGCAAACAGCAAAACCGACGCAAGACCGACACGCGCAAATCGATCAGCGCGGCCAGCGGCGAAGCAGCCGCCGCCGGCGGCTCAGCCTCAGCGGCCGCGGCGACCACGGCGGCGGACGACAAGGAGCGGGAGACACGCAACATTTCCAACATCTACCGCTTGCTCGACGAAGCCGCCCAGATCGGATTCGAGTGCCCCGAGATCCAGCTCCTCCAGCAGCGAGCGGACGCCATCAAGATCTTCCAGGAGGACGCCAAACGCGCGCTAGCACACGTCTCCACGCAAACGGTGGACACCATTGAGAATTTGTTGGACGAGGGCCACAACTTCAATGTCGACGTGCCCGAGGTCGAGAGCCTGACGCGGTTCCTGGACCAACTTAAGTGGGGTCAAAAGGCCGAGACCAGCCGGACCGAGTACATGGCCCTGGACGAGGTGCTTAAACTGCTCGAGGAGGGCCAGCGCCTCAGCATCGCGCAGTACAACGACCACATGATGTTCCTCGAGGGCCAGGCGGCGGCCGGTCAGCAGTGGGAGAAGAAGGCCAAGGAGCTGCTCAATGCCGACGCCGTGCACTACCCGCAGCTCGAGGCGCTGTCGAACCAGGCGACGTCCGGTTCACTGCCTGTGACCGCGGCCACGCTGGCATCTATTGATCAGATCCTGCACAAGCACCGCGATGCGCACCGCCAGGTCATGGACCTCAACATCCGCTGCCACGAGGCCGAATACAAGAACCGGCCCAAGTACTCTGAGGTAGTGGCGCTGATGACGAAGATCGAGGAGCTGCAGTCCAAGCCGACTGGCACCCACGAGCTTGAGCGCGAGCAGAAGCGCAACGAGGACTGGATCCGCAAGGGCAAGCGCGTCTTTGGCAAGACCAACGCGCCGCTCTACATCCTCAAGAGCCACCTGGAGTACGTGCTCGACCGCAACAACGACTGCTTCGACACGCATGACGACAAGCCGCGCACGCCTGCGGAGCCAGCGTCCCGCGAGCCGAGCCCTGACGAAACCTCTGCAGCGTATAGGAACGCGAAGCTTCGTGAGGTGTTTTGCATCTGCCGGCGCACTGAGGCGGGTATGATGATTGAGTGCGAGGTGTGCCACGAATGGTAAGTCTCCTCTTTCATTCTCTGCATTACTTTCGTTCCTGTTTCTAACTTTTTAGGTACCACGGCAAGTGTCTCAAGATTGCGCGCGGCAAGGTCAAGGAGGACGACAAGTATACGTGCCCGATCTGCGATTGGCGGGTCAAGATTCCGCGCGACGCGGCACGCCCCGACCTCGAGTCGCTCATCAACCTGTTCAACGAGATCCCCAACCTGCCCTTCCAGCCCGACGAGGAGCAGATTTTGGGGGAGATCATCCAGGGCGCCATGGACTTCCGCGCCAAGGTCGAAGACTACCTCGACCCCAACCTCACCTCGGAGAGCGACGCGATTAAGCAGCGCTTCTACCTCCGCAAGATTGAGGGCGCCGAGATCCTGCTCACGCGCGAGACCAACTTTTTCCGGCAGGTGCTGCACAATCGATTCCCCGTCGCGCCCGACCCGCCGCCGCTGATTGAGGAGTCCAAGAGCACCCGCAAGCCGCGGCCCACCAAGCTGCAAAAGATGATGGCGCAGTACCAGGTCGATGACCCGGACGACCTGCCGGAACTTGTCAAACTGCGGGCGAATAGCTCCCGCCGCAAGATGCTGACAGCCGGTACGGCGGCTGAGGCGGCGGCGGCGTCCTTTCGGTCGTCGGGGCTCATGATGCCCCTGGCGCCGGCCACCGCACTGGGTAGCCCCCAGGACGCGGCTGGCGGACCCTCGTCGGCGGGCAGCGGCAGCGGCAGTGCTAGCGCCAGTGGGCACAACGTCTCGCCACACCAGCAGCGGTCGGACATGCAGCAGTCGCCCGGTGTACCACCGGCCACCGACGCAAGTGGCTTCCGCCGCAGCTCGACGGGCTCCTACAGCAGCAGCTTCAACAGCTTTGGCAAGAAACAGGACCGGCCGTCGCAGCAACCGCAACAGTCGCAGTCGCAGTCACAGCAGCAACGCCAGCCTCTCGACCGCCATAGCACGGTGATGAGCTTTGACAACAGCAACAACAAGCAGCAGCCTGGTGGCGATTCTACACGGCCGTCGTCGGTTGGCGCCTCAGCTGCACCCGGGCATGCTCGCGCGGGTAGCGACTCATCGTGGCCTGCTCCGGCGCCGGCGCGCTCAGTGCTTTCCGCCCACAACCAACACGCCGAGGGGAACGGACGTCCTCCACGGGGCCTCTTTGATGCGGCACCGACCGCTGCCAAGGACGCGGCATCGCGGTCGGACGGTGGCAAAGATGCTGTTGAGCACCGCCGGCACACGTCGCACGGCAGCGAGAGCCGTGCTGTGGACCGCATGGACGTCGACAGCGGTGCGGGTGCCAAGAGAGAGTAAGGGGTGTATTGCATCTCTTATTTCATCCATTTTTATCAGGGAGATACAACTAGAAGGGGAGCGATTTGATGAAAAAAGGGAGGTTTATCTTTTAAAACGGGATGTGGGCAAGGGGCGGTTCTACTAAAAAAGTCACCTGGGAGTTTACACTGTTACTTTGGGAGGCGGCGATTGTTACTTGTTATCCTGTTTTGTGGGTTTGTTTCTTGTTTTTGATACTTCTTGATGTTTTATTCTCTACTTATTTTGTCGTTGTCTTTTGTACTCGGCTTTTTTGTTGCCCTCGTTCCTCTTGTGGGTTTATCTCTTATTTGGAGGGACTGTCTTTTAGTATCCTTCGGTGGCATCCTTTACACTTCTTGTCCTTTTATGTCTTTTACTGTGTATTTTATTCCCAACTCTATTGTCGTAATATTTTACCTGCGACGACAGCGTCGTGTTATTTTACTTGATATCATTAACTCAGTGGTGTTGTCGCGACGTCACAAGACGCGAGGCTAGGCGTACTACCGTACGCAGTGTACTTAGCAATAGTGAACCAATTGTAAGATATCTAAAAACTAAGACTATGTGCACCCCCTATCACAAGGCATCGCCATTTAGCATACGTCGTTAAACTGTGGTTTATGGGACTGGCATCTTATTATTCTAATCCCAGAGCTATTTATTTCTATTCCTCCCAGAATAAAGACCAAACTCGTGTCAATTACCTTTCGCGTTGTTACGACAGTTCTGAAGAGACAGCCCACTCAAGACAAGGCTGCGCAGAAGTGAGGGCAGCCGCGCTAGTGTGACCGGTGGTCCGTGCGCGGATTTTTGTTGCGCCTGCGGCTGTGAGCCTCCAGAAAGCTTCCACAACCTTTCACCTCAACCTTGCATCAACGTCAACTCGTCGCGATCCCCCATTTATCGTCGCGCGCAACTTCCCAAGATACCCCGACGATCTGGACAACTCTCAATCGAATACGATCCACATTGTGTCGCGGTTGACATCCTACTCTCAATTCGACGGCTGGCGACGACGCGGGCCATCGACGGATTGACCACGACCTCGATCCATCCTCTCCTCCTCTCGTCCCCCCTCCCTCCTCTCGCGCATACAACCATGGCCGCCAAACCCGACGACGCGGCGGCGGCTCGGCTGCTGTGGAATCCGGACAACGTCAAGGATGTGGCCGAGTCGGTCGGCATCGCACAGATCGGCGACGACGCGCTGCGCTGCCTGTCGCAGGATGTCGAGTACCGCATCGGCCAGGTGATTGTCGAGGCGCTGCGGTTCATGCGCGCGGCCTACCGCACGACCTTGACGGTGCAAGACATCTCGCTCGCGCTGCGCGTCTTGGACGTCGAACCTCTCTACGGCTACGAGTCCACGCGGCCCCTGCGCTACGGCGAGGCCAGCATTGGCCCCAGCCAGCCGCTCTTTTACATTGAAGACGAGGAGGTCGAGTTCGAAAAGCTGGTCAACGCGCCCCTGCCCAAGGTGCCGCGCGACGCCAGCATGACGGCGCACTGGCTCGCCATTGAGGGCGTGCAGCCCTCGATCCCGCAGAACCCGACGACGGCCGAGGCGCGCAGCACGCAGGAGCTGGTCGCGAAAGGCCCCGGCGCGAACCCGGCGCTGGCGGCGCTTGCGGGCAACGACAATGTCGGCTTCAAGCCGGCGGTCAAGCACATCATCAGCAACGAGCTGGTCTTGTATTTCGACAAGATCCAGGCGGCCATCTTGGACGACAACCCGGACGAAGAAGTGCTGCGGCTGCGCGAGGCGGCGCTCGAGTCGGTGCGGTCGGACCCGGGCCTGCACCAGCTGGTGCCGTACTTTGTGAGCTTTGTGGCCACGCAGATCACGCACCGCATCGACGACGTCACCATTCTGCGGCACATGATGGAGCTGACGACGGCGCTCGTCGAAAACCCGCACGTCTTTCTGGACCCGTACGTGACGCCGCTATGCGCGCCCGTGCTGACGTGTCTGCTGGGGCAGAAGCTGGGGCTGGGGGGCGATAAGGGCGGCGCGGCAGGCGGTGCGGCCACCACGAGCGGCTCCAGCGTGCAAGGCACCGACGCCGTCCGCGACATTTACTTACTGCGCGAGCTGGCCGCCTCGCTCCTCGGTCTGCTGGCCCGCAAGTTCTCCAAGAGCAGCACCCTCCTCCGGCCCAAGCTCACGCGCACCTGCCTCAAGACGCTGCTCGAGCCCGACCGCCCCGTCGGCGTGCTCTTTGGCGCCGTCGCCGGTCTCTCAGCGGCCGGCGGGCCCGAGGCCGTGCGCGTGCTGCTGCTGCCGAACCTCAAGGCGTTTGACACCTACGTGCTGCAGCCGCTGCAGGAGCGGGGCGCCGCTATTGCCGTGGAGCGGGAGATGTTGGTGGCGGGCGGCTTGCTGAAAGCGATCCGGACGCTGGTGCCGGCGACGCCGTCGACGCCGCCGAACGGCCACCACTCGAATGGGAACGCAGGCAACAGTAGCAGCGACGTCGAGACGGCCGAGCTGGTGGACTTTTTGGGCCCCGTGGTCGGGCAGCGGGTGGCGCAGCTGGGCGATGCGCGGCTGAACGCGGTGATTCTGGAGGCGCGGAACATTGAGTAGGCGGGCGAGTCACGAGACGCGGACTGTATATTTACTTGTGTATTTACTTTGGTTTACGATGCGCTGGGAAGTGGCTGATGGTCCAGGACACCCAAAACGAAAAAAGGACATCGGAAGGGCGTTTGCGTTCTTTTTTTTGTTCGTTTTCTTTATCACGGCGCAATACATGTTTCTCAAGGACGTAATGGATGCTTTTCACCTTTACATCGTCAATCACTTGCACGTTTTCTTTGTCGTCCTTCGTACTTCCGTAGGTTTCGCTTGGAAGATTGTATCCGTGGCTCTGGCCAGAACGAGTCATCGTCGTGAACACATTCGTCCCTTGCATCGCCGGCGACCTACTGCACCACCACCACGTGAGACTTCAGCACGTATGTTTGGAAACTTTAGGAGTCCCGGGGCCTTTCTTTTTGTTTGGACTTGGATATCTCCAAACGACCTTGCCTGCCAAGGTGTGTGGCAGATGAATCATTGGTGCTCCAAGAGTCTGGGTTGGATGGTTGAGGTTGCTGTCCGTACCAAACGAGGATCGGCTTCTCGTTTTCTCGGTTTGACCCAGAAGACAGCCTGAATGAGGAGACGTTTTTTTTTCTTTTTCCCCTCTTCAACTGCATTTGCTATCTTTGTCGCGATCGGCAGCTTGCCTTACCCGTCTTGTGCGGCCGGCGCAAGGAAGCGCGGGAGTACCAGCAGGGGAAAACCATAGCCGCCTCCACACTGTCTCCGCCTCTTCTCTCTCCTCCCTCCGTACCAGGGACAAGCGCCTCCGAACACGGTCTGATTTCCCCGCAACCACGAGCAACGACGAAGCAATTGCCTACCATGGACAGACGAGTACGAGAAAGTCCGTTTGGACAGAAAATAAGCATTGCTTTCCCGCTTTTACCCCAGACCAGGCCCGCTCTGTGTTGACGCCAAAATTATGTGGAGATTCCGGGGGGAGCAACAACGCCATCCCGGACAATGAAGATCCAGACAACTATTGCAAGGCGGGAGACTTGCCATGTGTGGTTTCGATTCAAGGATACCAGTACGGAGGACTTTGGAGAAGAGATCCAATCCCCTACTTGCACCGCACCCGACATCCCGGGTAGCCGTATGAAGAAACGGTCCTCTCAATCCTGCCTCGACGACGAACGGAGAGCATACTCCAAGCAAGATAGTCGACACGCGCCTCGATCCTATCCTAGGGCCCGCACGTCGTTCCCCGGGAGTGGTGCCGTGTGCGGGGAAGCGACGTCCCAGAAAAAATGGTCATGGTACTCAAAAAAAAGCGGTCTAAGACGTCGTGTACAGGAGACTGTAGGGCGTACCGATGAGTTATTTTGGATGAAGGATGGCTCTTGTAAACAAAATATGGTCCCAGGACACTTTTTAAGCTAGAGAGGGTATTCTGCCAGTTCTTGATTGGCAGAAGATGCAGCCAGGCTGTCATGGAAGGTCGAGTTATGCTAGCTGGTCTAAGGCAGAAGACTCGCGTCGTAACGTCTCGTTGGAGTCACCATGCATCTACCCAGTCAGCTCCGTGTAATCGCAGGACTGCCCATGTCCACCATCCCGTGACACCGTCCTCCCGAGTAACCGTCGATCCGAACAGCTGCATGGATGCTGGTTTGTGCGGAGCTGACGTTGGCCGGCTGATAGTGTGGAGGCATGGAGAATGAGGAGAAACAAGGACAACGTTGAGGAGAACGGACATTGATCGCCGTTCCAGATCGAGGGGAAGATGTAAGATGTCTTTTAGAGAAGATACGGGTATAAAAGGAGGAGGGTGTCCAGGTGACTGATCTGTCTGCTGATATTTACCTATCAATCCCGTGCAGAATACGACTGACAACAATACAGATTGGCACTGCAGAAATAAGAAACACTGGTCTAGTTTGCTTATCTCGAGTCAACCCACGATGGGGAGACAAATCAACAAGTACACCGTGGGGGTGAGTCTCTCTTACAACCTTCCTGTCAGCATTATTTGTTTACTGACCGCCAGGTGTGCATTTTTGTGGCCGTTGGTGCCTGGACGTATGGCTTTGCCTTTGCTATTTTTGTAAGTCTCCACAGCCAGACTCTAAACACATAATATTCTCTAACGTCTCCCCGTTCAGATCCAAGCCATTGGCGAACCCGGCTTCTATGTCTACTTTAAGCTCGACCCCGACAGCGCCTACACAGCCTCTATCGAGGGTGCCGTCAACGTACGTCCCGAAAATCTTCCCTCTTTGTTTGTCTTATTGCTCACCCTCGGGTACAGTCCCTGTTCGCCGCCGGATGTGCCGCCGGGTGCATCATGCAGGGCCTCGTCGGTGACTGGCTCGGCCGCAAGAAAACGATTATCCTTAGCCAGTTGCTGGCCCTCATCGGCGGTGCGCTCTGTGCAGGCGCCGTCAACGTGGCCATGCTCGTGGCGACGCGCTTCATACAGGGCATGGGCCTCGGCCAGAGCTTGACCCTCGTGTCGCTGTATATCACCGAAGTGGCCAACAAGAACAACCGCGGCTTGTTGAACGGTCTGACGGCATGCGGTCTGGCCACCGGCTATGTCGTGTCAGTTCCCCGGTCCTCTTTGTTTTGATTCTTTATTTCTCTTCTAACACTTCCAGTTGCTCGTGGTCCGGCTTTGGCACCTATTTTGCCAAGAACGAAATGTACGTCATCAGCCTGCACGTATTTATTTTGTGCCTCCCTCTCCCTTGTCCATTTGAATACTCACACCCGCCCAGGGTCCAGTTCCGCCTTCTCCTCGCCCTCGGCGTCGTCGGTCCCCTCATCACCCTCGCCGGCATCTACTGGGTCCCCGAGTCGCCCCGCTGGCTCGCCTGGCAGGGCCGCCGCGACGAGGCTTGGGAGGTTTTGAGAAAGCTCCACTACGACCCCGTCGGCGATCCGAACGAAGAGGCCTCGCGCGCCGAATTCCAGCAGATTGTCCTGCAGGTCGAGCACGACAAGAAAGAGGACGTGACTTTCCTGAAAATGTTCACTGTGCCCTCGTGGAGGCGCCGGTCGCTGACGGCCATGTTTCTGTTGTACGCAACGCAGTGCACAGGGATTTTGGCTATTGGCAATTATCAGGTACGGGAAAAGAAGAAAGAAAGAATAAAGAAGAAAAAAGAAGAAGAAAAAACCTTTGATAATCGCTATCTCTGACCGCTAACAACTACCCGCCAACACCAGCTGCTGCTCTACAACAGCCTGGGGCTCAAGGACTGGCTGCCGCTGCTTTTCTACTGCTTCTATACGCTGATCGGGACGGCCCCCAACTTTTTGTCGTCGGCTCTGATGGACCGGCTGGGGAGGAGGACGTTGCTACGTACGTGCCTGTGCCCCTATTTCTTTTTCTTTCTTTTTTTCTTTTATGGCCCGCCCGTGTACTAATATGAATATCTCGGGATATAGTGACCGGCTACATTATCATCACCGTCATGCTTATCATCGAAATGGTGCTCCAAAAGTTTTACGTCTCCTCGACCAACAAGGCCGGCACCGCCGCCACTGTCGCCTTCCTATGGATTTATGTCGGCTGCTACGGCTTCTTCCTCGACCCGCCGCAGTTCGTCTATGTCTCGGAAATCTTCCCAACTACCCTGCGCGCCAAGGGCGTCGCCCTAGGCTTTGCAGCCTACTTCTTAGGCGCTATCACGTTCACAACGCCCGCCGCCACAGCCTCTCGCACCATCGGGTGGAAAATGTATTTAGTGTACGTCGCGCTGAACGTCATCTCGATTGTGCTCATCTATTTCTATGTGCCCGAGACGAAGAACCTGAGTCTCGAAGAGATTGGGGAGCTATTTGGCGACGAGGTGGTCGTGCACCTGAGCGAGGACGGTCACCGTGTCGTCGAGGCCGAGAAAGTGGATGTGGCTCTCGTGGAGAATAAGACAGAAGTGGCGGAGGCGTAGAAGCCAAGCAGAAGAGACAGGAGGAACGTGAAAACGGGTATATTGAGACATCTACTGTACATAAAACCAGGCATACTATCCACATAAGCTTCCACCCCTTCAAACCAAGCCCTGCTTCTGCAGGTCATAGTACACCTTTTCTGGCATCACGTGGCCTTCGGCGTCCTCCATCTGCACCACGCCGCTCTCGTCCTGCCGACTGCGCTTCTTCTCCTTTTCCAGCTTGTCCCACAGCCGCAGCGCCTCCTCAATCTTGGTAATGTCGCGGAACAGCCCCGGGTTGTTGATGCCCAGGCACCGCAGGCCGTGAATGTGCCGACTCTCGTTGAAGTGCTTTTCAAAAGCCCGCCGACCCATGTATGTGTACTGCCCGCAGATCTCGCAGTCAAACTCCACGCCCAGCCCGTGCAGCCGGTACAGCCAGAACGGGATGGGCTTGCCGTCCCACGCCAAAGGCAGCTTCAGGGGGTTGTACACCTTGTCGTCGTCGTCGCCCTCGCCATCCTCTCCGTCTTCGCCTTCGCCACCCTCGCGGGCGTCCACCTCCATGGGCTGGGCCGACTCTTGCAGCATGGCGTACAGGTTGTCCAGCTCTTGCCGCCGCTCGCGCTCCGTCATGCCCTGCCGCCGCTCGACGTTGACGCGCGTGTCATCCTTTTCCGTGCTCATGGCCGCCACGAGCCGCTGCACGCGGTACTCGCGGGCGGCGACCGCCTTCTCCTTCAAGCGGTGAGCGGCGGCGGCGCCGCCGCCTGCACTGCCATTGCTGTCGCTATTGGAGGCACCTCCCGCTTGCGCTCGCTGCTCGGCCGCCCGCACGTGCTTGCGTCCCGTCAAGTGGCCCTTGTAGACGTTTTGGTTCTTGAACTCCTTTTCGCAGTCGGCGCACCACACCGCCTCGGGCGAGCTCAGCTGGGGTGCCCCGTTGTCGCCCGATGTTGTGTTGTCACCTTCGCCCGTGGTGGTTGTGGCCTCCGCCTTCCAGTTGGGCAGCCCGTCTTTGTCCCAGAGCGCGTCAAAGTCGTCGTCGAAGCCGGCAAATACCCGATCTAAATTCTCGAGCGGCCGCGTCTTGCGCATGAAGCCTTCCAGGTAGTCGCCGAGCCTGCCGACGTACTGGAAGTATTCCTCGGTCAACTTGTCGCTCCGCTTGAGGGACGACACATACGGGTTCGCATCGCCAAACTGGTCAAACACCTCAAGGTACTGCAGGTACGTCAGCCGTTTGACGTGCGGCAGGTTGACAAAGGCCTCGTAGCTGGCGTTGAGGTCAAAGAACCGGCCAAACCCTTCCTCGCCCGAGAACATGGTGTCCACCAGCGTCGGCTGGAACTCGCCATACTCTGAAAGCAGTTGTTGCGGCTTGTGGCGGTAACGCAGCTCGGGCTGGTCGATCTGGTCGGACGGGTAGCGCTGGTGGTAGGCCAAGGTGTCGTCGCAGTGTTTGTAGAAGAGGGAGAGAGGATCGCCGCCGTCGTCCTCGCTGACAAGCCGGACCTCGTCGGCCCGCATGTCTTGGGCGTCGCCGTACAGCCGCAACGCCTCGCCCGACTGCGCCTGCATGTGGTCCAGCAGCTGTGCGACCTCGTGCTCGCGGTTGAGCCGGTCGCGCACCTGCGTGGGCTCGTCGACGAGCCGGTCGACGACCGCCTGCTCGAGGCGCTCGAGGTCCTCGAGAATGTAGCGGATTTCTTCGAGGATCATGGTGGTGGGTGGGTGGGGTGGTGGTGTCGAAGTGATGAGAGGTTGTTGTCGCTTACAGTGGCGACGATGTTTTTACTGTAGGCTGTAGCTACAGGCGCGTCGGAGTTTAAATTTTCCGGCGCAAGGCTCGCGCGTTGGCGGGCGGCAGGCGGTGGCGGGCTAGCCTTGAACTTTTTTGTTAGTGCATCCAAGGGAGCAGCTGCAGGACGGAAGACAAGACGACCACCAAAACAGACAACAACGAACAAGACACGACGACAACACGACTTGACGATTGACCGACGATTACGACCGCGATCGACTATACTTTACTCACGAATTACCCTCCACCACCCTCCCCCCCTCACACCCACCATGGCTGAGTCCAGCAGCAAGGCGGGCAAGCTCGACGACCGCGTGGAGCTGACCACCTCCAAAGAGGTCAAGGTCTTCCCGACCTTTGAGTCGATGAGCCTGAAGGGTGAGTACGCTTCGGTAGGGAGCCGGCCATCCTCTTTTGTCGCCTACTAACCCGACGCCAGAAAACCTCCTTCGCGGCATCTACGCGTACGGCTACGAGACGCCCTCTGCCGTCCAGTCGCGCGCCATCGTCCAGATCTGCAAGGGTCGCGACACCATCGCCCAGGCCCAGTCCGGCACGGGCAAGACGGCCACCTTCTCCATCAGCGCCCTCCAGGTCATCAACGCCGCGTCTCGCGAGACCCAGGCTCTTGTCTTGTCGCCGACCCGCGAACTCGCCACCCAGATCCAGAGCGTTGTCAAGGCGCTCGGCGACTACATGAACGTCCAGTGCCACGCCTGCATCGGCGGCACCAACGTCGGCGAGGACATTCGCAAGCTCGATCACGGCCAGCACATTGTCTCGGGCACGCCCGGCCGCGTCGCCGACATGATCCGCCGCCGCCACCTGCGCACGCGCAACATCAAGATGCTGGTTCTGGACGAGGCCGACGAGCTGCTCAACCAGGGGTTCCGCGAGCAGATCTACGAGGTGTACCGGTACCTGCCGCCGGCGACGCAGGTCGTGGTCGTGTCGGCCACGCTACCGCAGGACGTGCTCGAGATGACGTACAAGTTCATGACGGACCCGGTGCGCATTTTGGTCAAACGCGACGAGTTGACGTTGGAAGGACTCAAGCAGTACTTTATCGCCGTCGAGAAAGAAGAGTGGAAGTTTGACACGCTGTGCGACCTGTACGACACTTTGACGATCACGCAGGCCGTCATCTTTTGCAACACGCGGCGCAAGGTCGATTGGCTCACGGACAAGATGCGCGAGTCCAACTTTACCGTCAGCAGCATGCACGGCGACATGCCGCAAAAGGAGCGCGACAGCATCATGCAGGATTTCCGGCAGTTCAACACGCGCGTGCTCATCTCGACGGACGTGTGGGCGCGCGGCATCGACGTGCAGCAGGTCAGCCTGGTGATCAACTACGACCTGCCGAGCAACCGCGAGAACTACATCCACCGCATCGGCCGGTCGGGGCGGTTCGGGCGCAAGGGCGTGGCCATCAACTTTGTCACCAACGAGGACGTGCGCATCCTGCGGGACATTGAGTGTACGTGCAGTTCTGTTCTTTTGTGTTGTTTGTATGCCCCCTTACTAACTTTTCAGTGTACTATTCGACCCAGATCGACGAGATGCCGATGAACGTGGCCGACATTCTGTCGTAAAGCGGCGAAAAGGAAAAGGAAAAACGAAAGACTTCGGATAAAATACGACGATCGATGGCGCCAAGCACAACCCTGGCCCCCGTGGGCCACAGCCGACCTACAGTGAATGCGGCGCGCCAAACGGAATATAAGATGCAAAGCAGACCGGGCCACGTAACGACCCGTGGTTGTCGCCATGAAGAATCTACATAAGCTGCACACATGGGCTGCAGAGTGGGAGGAAATGGGCGTGTTCTTTTAACGGTGAGTCTCGCCTTCCTTGGTGCCATGATATAGTCTTCTGTCATCCAGCTACTGACCTCAACAGTCTCCAAATACCAGATTGATTTTTATGCCAAATAAAGGCGAAGATCCAAGACCAAGAGCCGTGCCGAACCCACTGTGCCATACTAACAAGACATTGACATACCACGACGCATCGACGAATGCGCGTAATGCCCGTCGTCAATGAGTTACGAGTACGACAGAAGCTGCCGAGGACATCACTCCATGTGATACAGAAGCATGCCGAGAATCTATGACTGCAGTCGCCGTTGAAGGATAACTACAGCCCGCAGGCAATGGGAGACGTGATGGGCAAGTGATGGAGGTTGTGATGGGTAAACAATGTCGCGTGGGAAGCGACTGCTGTAACGGAATAAAAATCTCCGGACGGCGCATCTTACATAGTAATTACTACACACCCAGCACAACAAAAGAACCCAATGAGGAAAAGGATGCGCTCTGTGAAGGCTTTGCATGTTTTTCCTGTCTTATTCCCCCATTCTTGCGTGGGAAGGTGGCATGCTGATAGCAACTGTGTTGAGGCGCAGGCGGAAGAACACAAGAGGGAGGAGGAGAAGAAGGAAAGAAATACGTCTCAAAAGAGAAAACACAACGGCCTATGCGAACTTCGGCGGGCGCATTCTTGGCACAACCAGACTTGTGTCGACTGTGGACGAAGACAGGCCTCTCGTCGTTTTGGCATACGGAACGCTCCGCGGACCAAAACGCCCACTCGGGTCTAGACCAGGTTGCCGGGGCAGTCGAAAGCAGGAGAAGAGAACGACGAGATACGACGTGCAGACCCAAGCAGAAGCATGCATCGTTCATCCGTCGTCATCCGTCCTTTCGTGGCCCATCTTTGTACCAGCTATAATTTTATTGAATTTTCAATTTGACGACCCATTCGTCTCACTCCACGACTGAATCAGGAATGACAGTGATGACACTTGTGACAGCGAAATGACAGAATACAGATGAAAGACAAAAAAGCACTGTCCATTTTCTCCGGTCCAACGTCTTGGATCCCGTTGGCGGCCCCCGTTTTCCTGCCCTGGTCCCCCTTGCCAGGCCCACGACCCAAGACCCAGGTCGCATCGATCCTATGAGTGGAGGGTGAAAGAGAGGTGAGAAGAGGGCCACAACCACGTTGCACGTTGCAAGCGGACGTGTGTCTCTCCACCTTGACCATGTCCACCGTGCCTCCTGGCCTCCATCTCGCCCCTCCCCGCCCAGAGTACGACAGAACAACAAGGCCGCGAAGCTTCCTTCTCTTTTTCTTTTCGTTCTTCTCCTCCTTTGCTTGTCCTCCTTCTCATCGTGCTGCGCTCGTGCTTTGCTCGAGCTTTGTCCATCACTGCCTCGTTTCGTGACCAGCGTGACAGGTGGTGCTGCGCTCCGTGCGTTTCTCGCAGATGCGTGACTCGGACCTGTTCTCCGGCGAGGGACTCTGGTTCTTGGTTCTTTTTCTATTCTTCTCCTGTTCTTTTTCACTTCCATTGTCATCCTTCGTTCCACCTTCCACATCCACGTCCAGGGCGCCGGGGTAAACCACACCACCGGCCACCGCCGGCTGTATCCCCTGGTCGTGGTCGGTCCCTCGGTCTCACACACTGGCCGCTCACACTGGCCATCAAATTGAAATCAAACAATCCAAACCAGTGCCCCGGTCCCTTTTCAGTCCTTTGATTTTGACAGAAAGATACGGAAACACACGCCTCCAGCCGATCCAAGGTCGCGGCATGGTTTGATTCCCCGGCTGGCAAAACAGAACGCCGGAGAGGACAAACCGGCAAAGCGAAGATAGAGAGAAGATAGAGCATATCAAAGGAAGAGATTAACAAAAACGGAAACGGAAAAGAAAGTAACGGAAAGGGGATAATTGGTCGCCATGCAGGAGACCAGAAGGGGACTGGTAAAGCCAGCCTTTTCTCTTTTCGTCTCTCGTCTCTTTCTTTTATCCGTTGTTTTCTTGTCGTCGTCGTTTCGTCCTCTCTTCTTTTGCCTTTTGCCTTTCTCTTTTCTCTCCATCATCCTTTCTTATCCTTCGTTTTCCTTTCGTCGGGCTTTTTCTCTCTTCTTCTCTTCCTGCCCCCTCTTTACCCGATCCTGGTACCTGCATATGGTTTCATTGACCCTCCTTCTCGTTCTTGGACCCCTGTCTTTCTTCTTTCCTTTGATCGTCTTTTTTTTCTCTCGTTTTCGTCCCTACCCCTGTCCGCTATCCCCCTGTTTGCCTGTTCGTTGGGGCCGTGGGTCGCCGCCCCGACATGCCCAAACGGGGCTGGCACCAGCTTGCGCAGGCACCAATTTGCGGTCCGTTCGTGTTTGCTTTTTTTCTCTCCACTTGTGTTCCGCTCCGTTTTGTCTTTTTTCTTTTCTTCTTCGTCTTCCACCATCACGTCTTGCTCCCCCACCCAACGCCAGGGACTGGGAAATCCTGCACATCCTTTCCCTTCTTGTTATTTTCCCGTTCGTGTTTGCGCAGAAACGCAAACACGTACAAGTACGGAGTAAAAGCGCAAGCATTGCTCTCTTGACAAGTCTTCAACGGCCGGGACAAAGCACGCGTGTGCCCGCCGCCCCGTACGGAGTACTTGTACAAGCACCACCATCCACCGTCTGCGCATTATTGGCGTTCTTTTTAGAGTGGGCGGGGACGCTCTGGCCAGAGCTTGGCTTGACCCTCTTCTGTTTGTCCTTTTTGTCGTGACAACCCGGTTCCTCGTACGTCGTCCGTCGAACGCTCAAGACATCGGGCCCAGGCTGTCATGAAGCATAACTCGAAGAGCAACGCAGAAACAGAGAGGCAAGCAACGACAAGAAAGGGAAACTTAGCAAGCATCTGGGCAACAGGGTTGCCGGCCTGGTTTGTTGCTTATTTCTTGACTTTCTCGCTTTTGGCCTGCTCCGTCGTCAGACCTTGCAAACAAGGGCCTTCCTGGACAGACCAAGGCACGCATGTTTCGAAAGAGGCGCCTCTGGTCTTTGTGCTTCAACGGGCTTGACTGGTTGACGGACGCCGCCGTGCCTCTCCCACGTCCCACCACATCCACACCCCACGCTCGTCCGTTTGTTTGCGCTCGTTGTTCTGCGGTTTGCGGTTTGCGGTTTGCGGTTTGCATTTTACGTTTTGTATTTTGCGTTTCTGCGCAACCGTTTGTCTTTGTCGTCGTGGATCTGCCAATCAAGCCGTCGCGCCCGTTGTCTCTCGTCACGGTCCCCGTTTCTTCATGACATCCACTCGCCGTAGCTCGTCTTCTTCGTAGCTCCTCTTCGCTCCCCCCTTCCCCTTCCCCTTCTCGTCGGCCGCATCAGCCCTCTCCATTCTCCATCGGCCCCGTCGCTGGCCAGTGTCCAGACACGGCTAGGGCCTCCCGACGCGCCACGCTATTGGCAACCCTCATCGCGACCCCTGCTCGGCCGGTTTTGTCTTTTTGTCGTCCTTCTCTTCCATTTTGACCTCCTCCTGGTTCTCGTCTCTTCGCCCTCACATCGCACCGTACGGAGTAGTCTCACGTCCGCGTGGAGTGACGGCCGCCACCGCCATGCTCCCTGCCCCTGCAACCTGCTCCTTGTCCTTTCTCCCTCCAGCTTCCCTTTCGCTCCCTGTTCCCTCCTTGACGCATTGGCACGCAAGCCATGTTCGCCGTGGTGCTGTTATTTTTCGAGCTACTTGCTCGACTTGCCTCTGCGGGTGCATAAGTGCACGAAGCTTGTGTCGAATCGGGCATGGAATGGCCGAACAAAGTTTGAGCAACGGCGAGGATGGAGGGGAAGTCCTCAAAGTCTGCTCATGTTCTTGTCCATGGCTTGAGTGCTTTTCTGGCTTCGTCCTGGTCTTTTTGCCTTTTTCGCTTGCCTCGTTTCCCCTGCTTTGCCTGCTTGCCTCTTTTGGCCTGCATTCCACTTCCCCCCTATTTGAATTTTGCTTTTTGCTTTTTTTGCTTTTTGCTTGTGGCGGTCGTTCCTGCCTTTATTGAGTCATGTCCGTCCCTGCCCTCTCGTAGTCCCCCAACTGCTCCGTCGCGCCTTCCTCTCTTGAAAACGGAGTATCTCACCATCGCCAGTCGAACTCGACCTGATTGTATATTGTATCTTTGTATCTTTATTGTATCTCTATGTGTGCTCGTAGTGTGCCTGCTACCGTCGCCGTCGCCTTCCCCTTTGCGACTCTACTCCTCTGCGTGCCTGCCGTTTTCTCTCTAATACATCCCCAGCTGCTCTTGCATCGACCTGCCCCTTCCTCTTTCTCATTTTCTCTTTTCCTTTCTTTCTCTCTCCTCCCCTTTCCCCTCGCTTCTCTCTTTTACATCTTCAAACTCGAGCTTCAGCCTTGCTCTTGTCTTTCCGCCGCCACCTCATCCCGTCCGCCCTCCGCCATTGGACTTACAGGCCCAGCCCTCGGCATCGCCCGAAACGAACACACACTCGCCGCCAGCTCTTGTAGTACACAAAGCTTCACTTTACTCCCAGCCTGTGGTCTCTTTTTGACCCATTTACCTTCTCAGCCATTGCCGCCCTCTCTGCTCTCCTCGGAGCTCTCTCTCCTCGCACCGAGCTGCTGTCACCGTCCGGCGTCAGCTTGGCCTCGCATCGGCTGCTCGCGGTTGCACCTCATTCTCGCCCTACGACGCACCTGCACCTGCTCTCCTGTTGCTGGTCGTCTTGTCGTAACACTCGTTAGTTCGCCACGCCCAGTGCCCATTGCCCATTGCCCACCTCGTCGCCGCGCCCCCCTTTTTCCCTTCTTTCCAGGGCCTCGCTCTCTCCACACCCACAAGTACACCTTTCGACTCGTCGAGACCCCCGACTGACCGTCCTTTTTGTAGGCTCGGCAGCTTTTCCTCTTGCGCTCGGTTTTTCAGGAGCTTGTCCCAGCTTGTCCCCCGAGCTGTTTTTTCCTTGAATCGTCCGTCGGCCAATTGCCTTTTCCTGACCTTGTTCCCCTTTTCCTTTCCTCCTTTATCCATTTCTTTCCTTTTTCTCCCTCGCCTTCGTCTTGTCCGCTTCCTGTCTTCAGCTCCCAACTGTTGTTTCGTCATCTCCCGTCCCACTCGTCCACCTTTGCCGCCCATTTCTCGGTCCTTGTCGTTTCGCCACTTTCAGCTCGTGCAAGCTCTGTCCGCCGTTCCCCACTTGGAGATCTTCTCTCCTTATATCTTCTTCTGGAGCGCTCAAAAGCAAACACAAATCCAGAAGTCGAGAAGATCGAGTGTCGAGAAATCGAAAAATCGAGAAATTGGAGAAAACGAAAAACAACAAAAAGCACCTCCCCGCAAAACAGACGACAAAGAAAGACTTTAAAAGAAAGTCCAACGGCCGCCCCTGGTTTCTTCTTATCCAATTCAAATACGCTTATCTTCGGCGCCTATTCGTATCTCTCCAACTCACCCGCCCAGAAGCTCCCTCTCGTTCACCCCAGGTCTGGCCCTCCGATCGACAGGGCGACTCCTCCCTTCGGCAGCTTCCACCCAACATCCTCTATCTACGGAGAACAGGTGCCACCACCAACACCAACACCAAACCCACTTGTCCGCTGACCTCCTATCTCGCCTAAACCGGTGTTCGCTTTCTATCGGCACCCCCCTCCTCCTCCGCCCTCCGCCCCCTCCCCTCACATCGGGCTCAGGCTCACACAACAGGACCCAGGTCACAATGGGCCTCTTTTCACGAAAGGATAAGACGTCGCCGAGAACGGCTGCAGACCACACCGCCAATGGCCTGAATTCCTCCAATTCAAATGCATCTCTAAATTCGGGCAACTCGCTCAAGTCTCCCCTCTCTCCTTCTGCTTCATCCCAACATTACGGATTTTCGTCACGCACAATGAACCGCTCGTCTGCTGGCACCGCCGGCACTGCCGCTACGTCGGCCACCGCCGCTTCCTCCGGCTCCCTGCCGGGCACGCCCTCCACCCCCTTTTCGCCCGTCCACCTGCCCAAAGTTGACCTCCCCCGGCCGCCCGACCCAGCCCTGGACCCGGCAGGCTACCTGCGGAGTCTGCCCGCCGTGCGTGAGCGGTCGCGTATCATTGGCGACAAGGCTCTGCGCAACGAGCTCAACCACTTTGACGTGGACATGTCCAAATTCCCCGACGTTGTTCGGTTTGTCGGCCAGATCATTAAGCGTGACTACGACTCTCCGTATGCCTCTTCCATACCGCCCCATGGCCGGTATCAGCACTTTGCCGTGGGCGGTCGCGACCGGGTGGCCTTGCTGCTCAAGACGTTCCCGGACGAGATCGACAGCACCGAGCGCTGTCGCCGCCTGATCGACCTGTTCCTCGTCAGCGTGCTGCTCGACGCTGGTGCCGGCACCCAGTGGCAGTACAAGAGCACAGAGAACGGCCGCTTCTACCGGCGGTCAGAAGGCCTGGCCGTGGCCAGCTTGGAGATGTTCAAAGCCGGTCTTTTTTCGAGCCTGCCCACCGCCAACAAGACACAGGTCGACATGGACGGCCTGCGCGCCCTCACGGTCGACGACTTGGCCAAGGGCCTGCAGTCCGGGCCGGGCAACACCGTGGCAGGCCTAGAAGGCCGGGCCAGCCTGCTCATCCGGCTGGGCGACGCGCTCGCCGCCAACCCGGATGTCTTTGGCAAGGACGGCCGCCCCGGCAACATGGTCGACTATCTGCTGGCACACCCCACGACGCAGGCGTCGTCGATGCCCATTGTGCTCCTGCCCGTGCTGTGGAGCCTGCTGATGGACGGTCTGGCGCCGATCTGGCCCGATGCGCGGACTGCCATCAACGGCACGTCGCTGGGTGACGCCTGGCCGTGCAGCAGCATGCCGCGCCCGGCCGGTGCCACGTCGCCCAACTCACCAGGCGGCCGCAAGTCGTCCAACCCGACGTTCTCGCCCTTCCCGACCTCGGCCTCGTCCAACTCGGTGGGCTCGACCGCCGACGTGGCCGCCTGGGAGTCCATCGTGCCCTTCCACAAGCTGACGCAGTGGCTGACCTACTCGCTGATGCAGCCCATGCAGTCGCTGCTCAAGATCCACTTTGCCGGCACCGAGCTGCTGACGGGCCTGCCCGAGTACCGCAACGGCGGTCTCTTTATCGACCTGGGCGTCCTGACGCTCAAGCCGGCCGACTCCGAGCGCGGTCTGGACCACTACCGGTCGTACTGCGAGCGCACGGGCGCCACGGGCATCGAGGTCGCGCCCATGTTCGAGCCCGGTGACGATGTTGTTGTCGAGTGGCGCGCTGTCACGGTCGGCTTCCTGGACCGTCTGGCGGCCGAGGTGAACAAGGCGATGCGGGCCGATCTGCAAGGCCACGAGCTGAGCCTACCACAAATTCTCGAAGCAGGCAGCTGGAAGGTATGTTGTTTGTGGCAGAAATGAAAAAATGTACCCCAAGATGGTTTAATGCTAACAATGTGTGCAGGGCGGTCGTGAAATAGCCGAAATGTCCCGGCCGAATACCAAGGAGCCACCAATCCTGATCGATTCGGACGGGACGGTCTTCTAGGCGTACTGCAATGTTTCTCTGTTCAACTTCACTTATTGCGTGCTTGACTTGTGTGTACAAATCGGGGTGCATCCACACTGTTATCTTTTTGATTATAAAAAACACTTGCCCGTGCTAAAACTTTGATTCGTGCGTTGTGCCAGTATGTGTGCGTGTATGTTATGTGCTCCGAGTGAAGATTCTTGTTGAGTCTATGTACAATGAAAACAAATGAAAGTGTAATGAAAAAAAAACCACCCAGGTGCAAAAATGTACAATCGGGATGGCAAAGGCCATCTCAAACCCCATTTTCTGTCCAAAAATCCGAAAAATATAAACGTAAAATGCCCAAAAAGTGAAGCCACCCCTCCCGTATTCCACGTCTAACAAAACGACACGCCGTGATGCTTTTTATGTCTTTTATGCCGTCCAGAGGTCGATGCATTATATTGTACATGGCTTCCCTTCCCCCTTCTTTCCTATTTACTCTCGGTGGACCTACTGCCACTTGTTGTTGGTGCCTTTCTTCGCATCCAGCGTCTTTTTGACAGACCGGTACTGCCGCTCCGCCTCCCGCCGCTGGTACACCTGCGTGTCGTCCTCCATCGCCCGGCGCTTCTCGTAGTCCTGCGCCTTGCGCAGCACCTCTTTGTCCTTGGACGCGTTCTGCTTCTCCTTGGCTGTGCCCATCAGCTTGCCCCAGCCCTTCTTGGCCACCTCGATCGCCGACGGCGGCGGCGGCAGCAGCTCCTCGGCGGCCTTTGCGGCGTCGCCGTTGTTGCCCTCGGCGGCCTCGGGCGCGCCCGTCGCCGCGGCCCGCGGGGCCTTCCAAGACGAGCCCGGGTCCAGGCGGAACGCGACAGGACGGGCGGCGGATTGGGCACCGCTACCGCTGCCACCACCCGGAACGTTGTTGAGGGCACCGCCCTGCAGCATCTCGTGCATCGGCGGCAGACCCTTCCACTCGCGCAGCCACGGCTGGTGCCACAGCCACGTCTGGATCATCTGCAGGACGGACGACGACAAGAAGAAAAAGGTGAGACCCGCGCTCATCTTGATCGTCACCAGCACACTAATGGGCGTAATCGCCATCTGCACGTACTTCATCGTCGTCTGCTGCTCGGGCGCCATGTACTTCATGTTGGTCCGGAAGATCAGGTACATGATGCCGGCCGAGGCGAGCGGGAGCACAAAGTACGGGTCGGGCACCGTCAGGTCCGTGAACCACAGGATGCCGCCCGTTTCGAGGCCGGGCACGGGCAGGGTGGCCATGGCCCGCAGCAGCCGGAACATGCCGTACCCAAAGGGGATGTTGATCATGGGCACAAACATGCGCCACGTCGACACGTTCATGGCCTCCTGCATGCGCTTCATCGTCAGGCGCGCCTCCATGGCTTTGGCCTGGCCCTGCGCGCCGCCCTTGAGCGCCATCGTCTGCATTTCGGACATGGCCGCTGCGTACCGCGGGTTGCGGCGCAGCACCTGCAGCTTGGCGCTGTGCTCGGCAGCCGTCAGGGACGGCAAAAAGATGGCGGCGCGGAACATCACGGCCACACCAATGACAGACGCCCACCAGGGCAGGCCCGTGTACACATGAACGTGCTCGAGCAGCCACTGGCATATGCTGGTGGGGCCCCAGCCGAAGTCGAGGCCGAGGGCGTGCAGGTAGCCAATCTGGTCCGAGGCCATGTCGAGCAGCGCAGAGCCGTCGAGCAGATTCGAGATCTCGTTGGGGTCGACGACGGGGTCGGGGTAGGCGGTGGCGGAGGAGGAGGAGGAGGCAACCGTCGACGGGTCGGCAACGGGGGACGAGGTGACGGGTGCAGAGTAAGGAGGCGTGGCTGCGGCAGAGGAGGGGACGGGCGTCTCGGGGACAAACTCGGCCGGTGCGGCGGCGGCGGCTTGTGATGAGGCTGGTGACGGTGTCGGGCCCGCGCCGGGGAGGACGTCGGTTTCCTTAAAGTTCGTGTTGCCGGACGAGAAGGGCCACAGCGAGAAGGCGGCGGCGGACGACGGCGGGGTGCGGAGGACGCTGTGCGTGTTCTTGGTGTTGCTGCCGAGGGCCGCGCCGACGCGACGGCCGGACAGCTGGCCGAGCGCGAGGCCCGAGGAGGCGGTCGCTGGTGCGCCGGACCGGTTGCGCATGGCCGTGCTAAAGTTGCGGGCGCATCCTGCTCGGCTTGCGGAGGTCTGCGCGGGTTAGCACCTCAATGCGACAAACGACAAGGTACTCAAAGTGCTGGTCGTCCCAACACACGTGTGAACTTACCACTTGCCGAAGCCGCAGGGCTTGGCTGGACTGGACGAGTCCCCTTCTGGGAAGCATGGTGATCGTGCAGACACAACGTCGAAACCCAGGACAGACAATTGTCCCTTCGGTGTTGTTGTGTAGGGGTCTGCGAAAATGTTGGCGGGAGTGGACGCTTCCAAAAATGGGCTCCTACCAATTATCACCGTTGCTCTCTATCTTTCGATGTCGATTTTTTTTTCTGGGCCGCGGGGACCGTAGCCAGGGCCCAGGCTACGGAGTAGACCAGGCTCAAAGTGGCCTCCCCCAAAAAGCCAATCCAGCGCGCTGGTTGGTCAGTAGGGCCCAGGCCACACCTGGCAGCGGGCCGGCAAACGAGACTCCCTAGCTACACCGTTTAAAAGCAAAGCAGACCAATCATAGGGCCGATTCGGAGCAGTTGTGGAGGGGAGAGAGTCGTGCGTTCAGCCGAAGCTGCGCTCAGCGCCGAGAACGCCTGCGATGTCAAGAGTTTTCACGGAAAGTTTTATTTGCTATGTTCGGATGTTCATGCATATGGTCATGCTCTCCTATGTACAGATTCGGTCCCTTCTCCTCTCCCCCCGTGCTGTCTTCGTAGATCAGTGCCATGCGCCATGTCCAAGTCTATTTTTAAAAAATCATTCATAATATTTCGAGATGCAAAGCCCCCCTGGGGCTTCTTTTTTGTCGTTGTATTTCCGTATCTTGGCTTCCTTCGTCCGTTGCCGGACTCGTGTGGTTGAGATGTTGAAATATCGTAGAGGGTAGAGGGCAGGTGTGGCAACGAGTGGGAGGTCTGGCCAGTGTCGCTTCCTGCCGTG
Organism: Sporothrix dimorphospora; assembly: GCA_021397985.1. Taxonomy (NCBI): domain Eukaryota; kingdom Fungi; phylum Ascomycota; class Sordariomycetes; order Ophiostomatales; family Ophiostomataceae; genus Sporothrix; species Sporothrix dimorphospora. Next base: position 180,392 of record WOUA01000023.1, read on the forward strand.
CACGCCTCCTCAACCGGTGCCTGACCAGGCTGGTACCTGACCAGTGGTGTGCCAGCCGTCGTTCTCCCTCGCGAGCTCCATCGGAGCCCCTTTCTTCAGTACTCTAAGCTCGCAAGGTCGTCCACGCTCGGCAGCAGTCACCGCCGCTCGCGCAGCTCGACGCCGGGGCCGACCGCATGTGCCTCTCGCCGCGAGAGGGGGAATACCTATACTAGTTAGCAAGCCTTGTTCGTCTCTCTCATCCGTCTTTCTATTTTGTCGGTCCACTTACTCTCGTCCCGCTCCAGCCTAGCCGGAAGGCAAACTCGTGTGCAAACAGCTCGCCAAAGCCCATCATCATGCCATTGACAAACGGCAAGAATAAATTGATCGTCGCCCCGCGGAACAGCGACCACAGCGTCGGCGGGCGGTACAGGATGATCGGGCGGTCGTCGTCGTGAGACGACGTCGACGGCGCCTCCGACGACGGCAGGTCCTCGGCGCCCGAGTACTGCTCGCTGTCCGAGTGCATGGTCACGCCGGACTCGGCCATGGGGTTTGGTGGTTCGTCAGCCATGCCGTCGTTTCTCTACTCGTGTGAATGGGAGTATGGTGTACGGGGTGTCCGCCGGGTTTCCGTTCGCGGACCAAGTCGCGCCCTGGCCAAGTCGCCAATGGGGAGAGCGGGGAGAAAGGATCGTTCGTAGTCGGGTGAAGCAAAAAGCGGTATGGCCCAGCCGTCGTGTTGCTGTCAATCCGTCCGCAGTGTCGTCTTCGTCGTCGTCACAGTCTCGCCGACGTGTGGGGGGGGAGGAGTCGAGGGGAGAGGTGTGGTGAGGTGTTGAGGGGAAAACGAGAAATGACGGTATTGTCCTACGGAATGCTCCGCATCGCAGCAGCTAGCTGGAACAGTTCACATAGCCGTGGCGGCTAGCGTCGCTCAACCGGCAGTGGGTCGGTGTGCGAAAATCGGTGTATTTAGCATCACGTGACTGACACTGAACGTCGACGTCGACGATTCTCTTGTTGAACCTTGTCTTCAATTCAAAGTTGCCTTCTATGTATATTAGGGTGTCAGGGCCACAGCCACCAAAATTAATAAAACAAGGCCACTTTCACATTCAGCTAGGATACCCTACACTCTGTAGGTTATGAGCCCGGCGAAAGCGAAGAAATATCAAAACAATTCAAAAACACCAAAATCTACAAGAAAGACCGATTACTGTCATTCAGGAGGCTTCAACGGTCCAAAAATCTCAAGAAACGGTCAATTTGTGACCAAACGAAAATCAAACAAAAGAAGAACGCAAGAAACGCGTCAAAAATCCCCAAGTTCTCGAACCTCGAGAGAAAACCACAACCGACCACCAAGATCCAAGATGACTGCCACTGCTGTTATTGAGGTCGAGGCGCCGCACAACAAGTTCGACACCATCCTGGTGCTCGACTTCGGCAGCCAGACCAGCCACCTGATCCTGCGCCGTCTGCGTGGCCTCCATGTCTACGCCGAGATGCTGCCGTGCACGACGAAGCTGGCCGATCTGCCCTTCAAGCCCAAGGGCATCATTCTGTCTGGAGGCCCCTCCTCCGTCTACGACGAGGGCTCGCCTCACGTCGACTCCGCTATCTTTGACCTCGGCGTCCCGATCCTGGGCATTTGCTACGGCTGCCAGGAGCTCGCATGGCAGATCAACTCGGCCAACGTCGCCCGCGGCGAGGCACGGGAGTACGGTCACGCCGACGTGACCATCCACAAGGTCGATGACCACGTCGACCGCCTCTTTGCCGGCCTCGGCGAGACCGTGCACGCCTATATGTCCCACTTTGACAAGCTCGTGTCGCTGCCCGAGGGCTTTGTCGTCGTCGCTAGCACCGCCAACTCGGAGTTTGCCGGCATCGCCGACAAGGACAAGCCCATTTTCGGCGTCCAGTTCCACCCGGAGCTCGAGCACACGCCCCGCGGCAGCGAGCTGCTGCGCAACTTTAGTGTCGACATTTGCGGCGCCAGCCCCAGCTGGGTCATGGGCGACTTTGTCCAACAGGAAATCACGCGCATCCGGCACCTGGTGGGCGACCGCGCGCAGGTGATTGGCGCCGTGTCGGGCGGCGTGGACAGCACGGTGGCGGCCAAGCTGATGAAGGAGGCGATCGGCGACCGGTTCCACGCGGTGCTGGTCGACAACGGCCTGATGCGGCTCAACGAGTGCCAGCAGGTCAAGGCGACGCTGGGCGAGCACCTGGGCATCAACCTGACGGTGGTCGACGCGGCCGACCTGTTCTTGGGCCGCCTGGCGGGCGTGCTCGAGCCCGAGGAGAAGCGCAAGATTATCGGCTCGACCTTTATCGACCTGTTCGAGAAGGAGGCTGAGCGTATTGAGAAGGAGGCCGAGAACACCACCAACGCTGGCAAGGTGGAGTGGTTCCTGCAGGGAACGCTGTACCCCGATGTTATCGAGTCTCTGAGCTTCAAAGGCCCTTCGGCGACGATTAAGACTCACCATAATGTCGGTGGCCTGCCTGAGCGTATGATAAATGGCCAAGGCCTTCGTCTCCTTGAGCCCCTTCGCCTGCTCTTCAAGGATGAGGTCCGCGCCATCGGCCGCTCGCTCAACATCCACCACGACCTGATCATGCGCCACCCGTTCCCCGGCCCGGGCATTGGTATCCGTATTCTGGGCGAGGTGACGCCGGAGCGCGTCGAGATTGCGCGCAAGGCCGACAACATCTACATCAGCATGATCAAGGAGGCCGGCATCTACGACCAGATGTCGCAGGCGTACGCCGGTGTCGACACCAACAAGGCTGTTGGTGTCATGGGCGACACGCGCGTCTACGGCTACATCATCATTCTCCGTGCCGTGACGACGAGCGACTTTATGAGTGCCGAGGCTTTCGAGTTCCCGTGGGCTCTGCTGCAGAAGATTGCACGCACGATTGTCAACAGCGTGGACGGCGTCTCGCGCGTGACCTACGACCTGACCTCCAAGCCTCCTGGCACCATTGAGCTGGAGTAGACTGTTCTCGACAGAGTCTATAGACGACAGATGTCAAAGTAGGCCGTCTGATATACGCCACCACGATGGCCAGACCAGACATCGCATTCGCCGTCAACCAGGCAGCAAATGTTATGGCACATCCCACGAAGGTGGACCGTGCACGCGTTAAACGCATCCTGAGATATCTAGCGGGCACACAGCGCCTTGGCCTGGTGTACAAGAAAGGCCTCTACAACGACAACGACGACATAGACGTCAACATCTATTCAGATGCTAGCTATGGCGACAATGTCGAAACCAGAAAGTCCACTTATGGCTACCCCTTCATGATGGCCGGCAACGCCGTATCATAGAGATCCAAGAGGTTACCAACAGTGAGCACCAGCACTACAGAAGCAGATTATCCGGCAGCAGCACACGCTACACAACACACTGCCTGTATACGCCAATACATCCAAGAGCTTGGGATAAAAGCCGAATGTTGCTATATCTCGACAATGAAGCCGCCAACGCCATTGGCAACGGCAGTCTATTCTCGCAGAGATCCAAGCATTTCGACATCCGCTACCACTACCTCCGGGAGCAGGTAGCGTTGGGCTATATCACCACCAAGCTGGTACCGACAACCAAGCAACTCGCTGATCCTTTCACCAAGGCACTCCCGCGGGAGACCTTTACCAAAATGGTGAAAGAATTCATGAGCGAGACTGGAGAGCAGAAAGGCTGAATTCAGCATAATAAGAAGGTCCAGGGCCCTGCCAACCTTTCGCTGTTTTCATACCCGATTTTGGCACAGAACCCTACACTCTGCAGTATATTTAGCGTCACGTGATTGACACTGAAGTCGACGTCGACGATTCTCATGTTGAGCCTTGTCTTCAATTCAAAGTCGCCTTCTATGTATTTCTCCTCTTCTCCTACGCCTTTCTTCTTTTTATTTCTACTCTACATGTTTTTGCGTCCTGGATTTAATTTTAAATTTTTTTGTAGAAATTTGAAAGTTGAATTGAAAATAAAATAAAAATAAAAGAAGCGGCAGAGGAGAAAACTTGATGAATTTACCTACTTTTAGAAAAAACATAACATCAAAAAAAAACATCAGAAATCTATTTCGTATCTCAGAGGACAAGAGTCTTAACATATAGATTATGTATAAAGCTTGTCTGCCCCCAGGGAAAAAACACACGAGAGAGTAGACACGATCCGATAGTGAGTAGTAGGCAGCCAAAAAGTGACCACCTTGCGAGCAATGCAAGCCATTTCCCTTTTTTTTCCTCATTCACGTTATCAAAAAAAATATCGAGCCCCCAAAGCCTCTTTCTGCAAAATGCGGACTCGCTCGCCAGGAGACGACAAAACAGTTTATTGATTGGTGCAGACGGAACTTGACTTTGCGTTTCCCTTTTACCTTCCTGACTTCAACCTGGTTGCAACTTCCACAAGAAGGACAACTTTGTAGTCACTTCCCCCACTCGCACGGTAGAGGTCGTTCTTTCCTTATATAAAAACTTTTGGAAATCGTTCCTTCCATCCTACAAATACGCACATTTGACATGTGAATGTAAGTTTTGCTGCTTCTTGCCTTCTGCAGTAGCTCTACCCATAGCGCCTGCCTTACGGGTGGTCGACTTCTCTGCGGCTTCCTTCTGTTTACATCGTATTATTCTGTCGCACTTTCCCGACGAACGAAAGCAGCCATCGTTCTTGCCACCTCTTCGTGGGTCTCGAGGTAGCTCTTTCTGACATCTCCTTGATTCCCATGTGCATTCCTTCCATCACCTCTCGATTGCTAGGCCATCTCATTAGGCACCGAAAGAGACTGTCGCTCTTTCCTTCCCTGTACTGTATGGAAGTGTGTGGATTGAGACCTCCTTTCCTGCCTCTTCAAGTCGCACTTTCCAAATTTCGCAAGCTACGATCGCTCCTGCCATCTCTTCGTAGAACTCAAGGTAACACCTGCTGAATTTCGCCATATTTGCGCCTTCTGATCCCCTTTCCCCTTTTAATGGGCAGTTCTCCAAGAAGCCGAAATCCGTCTTTCCTTCCGTCTAGATGTAAAATGAACTCTCACTCTTTCCATTTGTTGCGGCTCTACCGATCGCGCTTGGATGAAGGACAGATGAACCTTTGTTGGATCTTTCTGTTTCGCCGCCTTACCCTGTCGCGGCTTCCCAAAGCTTGCAACAGACCATAGTTCCTGCCATATTTTCACAGAGTCCGAGGTAGAACTTTGTTTGCTTTTTCGTTGCTCCTTCCGTAGTTCATTGGTAGGATAGCTGTTGCTATAGATAGCCGGAAATGACCCTTGTTCTTTCCTTCGGCACGTAAAGCGTCTTGATTGTTTTGATGCCCCTTTTCTTGTTGGGAACGGTGGACTTGTTCTTCGCTCTTTCTGGGGAAAGCATATAAGGCATTGCTATTTTTTTCGTGGGTAGGCACGGCGTTTTATTACGATCTCTCCTTCCATGTTCAAAGAATGGACGCCTCGTGCTTTCCTGTTATAGAAGAAGTTCAATGTCTCCACGCTCGAGATTCTGGGCGGTCCTTCCTTTGAAAGACTGGGGTGCACTCAAACATGTTCTTTGGACAGCCAGCAGAACGCAAATGGAAAGAAGCACTGGATGCAGTAATTCATAACATTAACGAAAGGAAAGCGCGAAGAAGAGGTCACAAATCAGCCCAGATCAGCCAGCTCTTGATGCGAGTAGAAATAGAATTCTCGCTCTTTTGTTTTGCTCCCAGCTTTCCATCTTCCTCTCTCCTTTTTCTCTTCTTTCTCTCCTCCTTTTCTCCCCCTTTGTCTCCATCTCGTCCTCTCCATGCACTTTTCACCTTTCTTTTGTCGTTCACCAGTCTCTGATCTATTTACAAGCTTCACTGCCTTCTTCTTTCACTTGTTCTACCTCGCCCACCCTCTCTCGATACCTAGCCTCGATCCCGGGCAACTCCACGACGTGTGAAGTATCGCGAGTCCTTTGCCCAAGCATGCTTGGATTCTTGTTAGCAAATATTAATTCATCTTCTTTGACAGGTTGACTCCCCCCGTGCCCACGAGAGCCCCCGGTGCCCACAAAGACCCCCCAGCACCGAAGCGACAACACTGTTTGGCCTTGACCAACATTGTGTTTGTTTAATTTGGGTGACAAAAAATTTGAGACTGAAAGATGTCTTCCAGCTGTTGACACTACACCATGCACCGCCTGCAGTCATCCAGCGTCCATTGCGTCCTATCCAAGAAGGACCCAAGGTTCTTGACATCTGCGAGACGGTCATGGCGAATGCCCAAAAGAGGTGGGACTTGCTTTCTCCTCCAGTGATTTGAGATCTTAACTTTGAGGACGAAGGAGCTCGGGCGACGTCCAATGATTATGTTTCGTGTTTCGATGAGGAGAGAAAGGGACTTTTCTTTGCTACTTGTAGCTTTCTTTTCGCCTCCCACTGACGAAAATGAACACAGGTTGCGAGCTGCACCATGCACCACCTACAGTCATCCAGCGTCCATTGCGTCCCATTCAAGAGGAACCCAAGGTTCTTGACGTCTGCGAGATGGTCATGGCGAATGCCCCAAAAAGGTGGGACTTGCTTTCCTCTCCAGTGATTTGAAATCCGGCTATGAGGACGAAGGGACTCGGGCAGCGTACAATGATTAATGGAAACCGTGCTTGAATGAGAAGAGAAGGAACTGACGAAAATGAACACAGGTTTGCGAGCGAGAAGCCGGTATTTTATACCCAAAAGCAACAAAGTTCGTGGTCACGGAGTAAGGTTTTGGTTAGTGGACTTGTTGGCCATTTGTGTTTGACAGCGGGACAGACACATGAAGAAAGGTGGCGCGCAGTTTGGACCAACATGAAAAATTGGATGACTGCACATTGTGGTGGTGAGGAAGAGCATTTGGCTGGCTTAGAAATAAGCAAGTAGGATAGCAATGCAGCCTTTTTCTCTCTCACGCGAATCTTTCCCTGCCTCTTTTCTTTTTCTCTCGTCCTTCTGTATTCTTGTCTTCTCCTTCTTGTCACCCAAACAAACTCTGTTTGGCTATTGTCTCCTCTATGCACATTACCATCATATCACCTATTTTCAGCTCGTTCGTACTGTTAACAATTCCGCACCCGTATTTGGTGCACAAAATTGATGACCGTTGCACCATCCGTTGATGGCTTGCCAAAGCACAAAACGTGGTGTAAGTGCCGAGAGTGGACCCAACACTGGTGAAGTTGGAGAGTCTGCCTTGTGAGTGGGTGGGTCGTCTCATCATATTAGTTCGCTGGGGCTGAACTTTGTCCAGGTTTGTGACGACCCCAGGCCGAGATCCAGCCAACTCGCTGCACATTACTACTGCACAGTCAGCGAGTGTTGTATTAGACTCACTCATATTCACAGTCACGCACACGCACACACACACACACACACACACGCATAAAATTAGTCACAGGCCGCCATGGCTGAGAACACGTCGCAGCGACAAGAGGGCCAGTCAGCGCCCGACGCGGCGACCGTCTCCTTGGTTTTGCCGGGCCTCAACGGCGTCGACTGGGCCCAGCTCGAACACGCGTATGGCGAGGCCGAAGACACGCCCAAGTGGCTGCAGGTGCTGTACCAGGCGGCCTGCAGCGACGCCGACGCCGACAACGACGAGGTCAACGCGGCCTTTGCTGAGCTCGACGCGTCGGTGACGCACCAGGGCAGCCGCTACACGGCCTCCCAGGCCGCCGTGCCCTTTGTCTACGCGGTCCTGGATGCCGCCGCCCAAAAGCACCACACGCTCCGGGCCGAGCTCTTGACGTTCCTGGGTATTTTGGCCGTCGGCTCGCCCAAGTACTGGCTGCCCAGCCGCGCGGATACTGTGGAGTGGCGCGCCTCGGCGGCCGAACGGCAGGCGCCATCGTGGCCGGACGACGAGATGGAGCGCCGGGAAGCCTTGCTGGCGGCAGCCGAGAGGGAGGCCAAGGCCATTGACGACTGGAGCGAATACCGGCGGCAGGAGTTCAGAGTCGAAATGATGACGGAGCCCGAGAAAATGGCGGCCACTTCGCTGGCGGAGCTCGGCACGTACGACGCCGTGCGCGCGGGCCTGGCGTCGGTCTACAGGTGTCTATCGGATAGCGACGGTGATTATCCCAACGTGCGGTCCGAGGCGGCTTTCTTGCTTGCCCTGTTCCCCGAGCCGGGGACCGTCGAAGCGTCCGAGAAGGCTTTGCGCGACCAGTTGGCGCGCGAGACCGTCGCCACGGTCCGGGGCACGATCCTGCTGGCGCTCGGCATTCTACGGCAGCAGACGCGGCCTAGAAAGGAGGGCACGGGCGATAAAGACCTACTTGCCGACATGCACCCGAAAGTGGAGGTGGTGGAGGGCGAGTCTGATCATGCCGCGAGAGCTTCGACGCGGACGCTGCTCGAGGAGATCCATGCAGCGGCCACGGTGAAGCGTGATCGCGGCGATGCCACCAACAACATCGACGCCGACGCACACTTTGAGCAGTGGTGTAGCGCCACCGCGCTGCTCCTTCTGGTGGGCGTCGAGGACATGCCCGAGCAGGCCTTGTCTGACGTTCTCGTGCCAATGATCGATGCCAAGGACGTGTTTCCGCGGTATGAGCCGGCCCAGCTGGCCAAGCAGGCTAAAAAGGCGAGGAAGGCGGCGAAGGCGAAGAGTGAAAGCGAGCGGAGCGAGGACAAGAGCGAGCGGAGCGAGGAGAAAAAGAAAAGCAAGCGAAGCGAGGACCAAAGCTTCCCCTTCCCCAGCGAAGACTTGGCCTCGTTCGTCGCGCCGCTGCTGGACGACGTCCGCGGTAGCGAGCACCCGGACGTGGCGCGTGTCGTGATCGACCACGTCGTCGGCGCCCAGAGCCTGTCGGGCATTGAGCTGGCCAATGCGGCGCTGCAGCTGGCCTTTGACGGCGAGCGGTGCAAATGGCAGCCGTTTCCCAGTAGCGGGGAGTCCAAGTCGACGCTGCCGCGGTATGCCGCGCTGACGCCGCTGCAGCAGTCCGCCGTGTCGGCCGTGGCGCGCGTGGACGAGTCCTGCTGGAAGTATGCCAATTTCAAGTCGATGCTGTTGAACTGGGGGCTGCCGGCGGACAAGACGCAGCTGGAAAACTATGTAGCGGACAGAGAGGCCAAAAAGGAAGCGGGCGACGACGCGGAAGGGTCATCGGAGGAGAGGAGACGCCTGGAGTGAGAATAGTGTAAGCAGCCGGTAATGGCCCGTAAATGACAGGTACATAGCCGCCCACGATAAATACACTGTATTTACTTTCCCCAGCGCACCCAATGATCTTACAGCGGTCGCCGGAGCCCGGAGGATCCTTTTGCCGCTTTGCCGTTTTCGGTCAGGACAGACGCTGGTAAAAGGCGTCAAGCTTCCAGTGCGTTCCAGCGCTTCCAGGTCCAGCGTTCCCAAGCGCCAGGTCCCACTTCCGCCCCTCTCTCGCCTTTGTTTCCACCCATGGAAGAAAGCAAGCGATTTGCAGGCGGGGCATAGCTGTCCAGTGTCCTTCCACCGTCCTTCCAGGCTGAGAAACGCAACGCCATCTGGCCATCCAACGCGCCAGCGCCAATGCCTGCCAAACAGTTGTAAGCTTGACGTCGCCTCCAAAGCTGCCTACTGCCTAATTTAGAAAGCACCGTTCGAACGCAGACTCTGGCCCGTTCCCGACGCACGTTGGACCTTTCTCGAACTTCTCTCACTTCTCTCACCAGACAACATCGATTCACCAGCCTGACCAACTGTTACTTTTCCGCATTTCCCTACACCCGAGACGAGCACCTGTCGCCATTGACAGCCATTCCGCAACACTCCACCCTCCAGAGACCCAGACAAGCCGGCCAAACATGGCGGAAGGACTCTCGAAAGATGAAATCATCAGCTCCTTTTGCGGCATCACGGGCGTCTCGTCCTCCGAGGTGAGCTTATATGAGGCATCTCCATTGACCATACTCTTGACGAACACCAGCCGCTGACTTGAACCGCACACAGGCCTCTGACTTTCTAGATGCCGCCGACTGGGACGCCGACGCCGCCCTCGCCGAGTTCTACCAGAGCCAAGAAGACGCCACTGCAGGAGACGAGCCTGATGCTACTGCTGCTGCTGCCCCGGCGGCCGCCGCTGCTGCCGACGCTTCCTATACGGGACCCCGAACCCTCGACGGCCGTCCGGCCCCGCAGTCACAATCTTCTTCTTCCCGCGCCGCCGCTTCGTCTTCCCGGCAACCCCAGCAGAAGCGCAAGGGCCTGATGACGATGGACTCGCTGCACAAGGGCCCCAGCGGCCACGCTCCCCATGGACATGGCCACGACGATGACGACGACGACGACTTTGATGACGACGACGAGGACGACAAGCGCGGCCGCGGCGACCTGTTTGCCGGCGGCGAGAAGTCCGGACTGGCCGTCCAGGACCCCACCATGGCCGGGGCCTCGAGCGACGCCCGGCGCGTCATGCGTGATATTGTGGCGAAAGCGAAGGCGTAGGTCACCGTGCCGTGTACTGTCACTGTCATAATAATAGAGAGAGGCTAACTGTTTAGAAACCACCAAGCTAGGGAGAGCCCTGCTGGGCCCTCGCAGCCGCCACCGTCGCGCTTCCGCGGCTCCGGCCAGACCCTGGGCGGCGAGGGCACCGAATCACGCACGATTCCGGATCCGCAGGCGGCGTCGCCGTCGGCTGCCGGTGGTGCCGGTCCTCCACCCCCCAACCCCAACCAGGCCGCCGCCGAAGAGCGCGTCCTGCATATCTGGCAGGACGGCTTCAGCATCGACGACGGGCCCCTGCACCGCTACGACGACCCCCAGAACGCTGCCGACCTGCAGATGATCCGCCAGGGACGGGCTCCGCTGCACCTTATGAACGTTCCCTTTGCGCAGGCCGTCGACATCAAGCTGCACGAGCACGAGGAAAAGTGGCATCAGCTGCCGCGCGTGTACCGCCCGTTCTCGGGTGAAGGTCGCCGTCTGGGCAGTCCCGTTCCGGGCGCGCCGACCACCGCCTCGATTGCCGCGGTGGCGGTCCCCACCACCCCGGCCGCGGCGTCGGCGTCGGCGTCGTCCTCCGCTTCAACGGCTCCCGCTTCCACGATCCCCCAGATCGACGAATCCCTGCCCACGGTGAACCTCCGCGTGCAGCTGCCCGACGGCACGCGGCTGCCGGCGCGCTTCAACACCACGCAGACCATCAGCGACGTCTACGACTTTGTGCAGCAGGCGCTGCCCACGGCGTCGACGCAGGGCCGCGCGTGGGTGCTGGCGACGACCTTCCCCAACAAGGAGCACACGGACAAGTCGCTGGTGCTGGGCGAGACGGCCGAGTTCAAGCGGGGCGGTGCCGTGATTGTGAAGTGGGTGTAGAGGGGATGGCAGAGGAACGATAAAGGTGATTTGGCGAATGGAACAAGGAAAGGGATTTCATGTTGGCCCACGGCATTATGTTTTATTGTGTTTTACGCCGGATGCTTTTTCATTCATATACGTGAGGAAGGTGCATGAGATAGACCAAGCTACCAAGCTTTTCCCCCTTTTGATAGCATCATATTGAACTTTGCAATGATTATTGTTACGAGACAGAACTCTGCTGTGCACAAAACGCTTTGTGTATTGTTCCTAACTAGTTGTAAAAAATTGCAAATGCAGGCATGCCATGATCGTTTTCTTTCCCAGCTCGTTCCCAAAAATATGCCCAATAGAAGCCCTTGTCCAAAAAACGCCACATAAAGATTCTTCCCTCGCTTGTCTTTCGTTTTCCTTCGTACCTCCACTCGGGTATCATCTCCTTCTCTCCCTCTTGTCCTCACACATAGACGGCCGATGAACCGAGCGACGACGTCGAGCCGTTCCCGGCGTATTGTTGTTGCTGTTGCTGCTGCTGTTGTTGGCCCTGCTGCTGCTGGATCTGCTGCTGTTGCTGCTGCTGCTGCTGCTGCTGGCCACCGTAGTCTTTGTTCGTCACCACGCCCACCGGCACGTCCAAGAACTCGAATTGCTTGGCCGCGATCTGCGTGTTAAGCAGCGCCGCGTTGAACCGCGCCTCGCCGGGCGGCAGCACCACCAGAATGTACGTGTTGGTCGTGAACTTGCCAATGAAAAGATTGAAGCGCACGCCGAACCGCAGCTCAAACAGCTTGAACTGCTCCGCGTTGCGCGGCGTGCCCGTGTAGCGCGCCAGCGAGCTCTTGAAGCTTTTGAGAATGTTGCTCATGCGCTCGAAGCGGTCCTCGCACGGGTTCGACGCGCCCTCGGCCGAGGTCCAGTGCGACACCACGAGAAACGACGTCCGCTCAAAGAGCAGCATCTCCTCGGCCTCGACCAGCCGCCCCAGGTGGCCCAGGTTTGTCTCGATCAGCGCCAGGTTCGGCACCAGGTCGTGGATGATGCTGGCCCACGCCTTGTACAGCGACTGGTCCCAGATGCTCGTCGCAAACGGCGTCAGCTCCAGCTCGGGGCCGTCTTCGCCGTACTCGCCGCCGTTTTCCCCGTTGGCACCACCGCCCTCGACGCTGCCCCCGTCCGACAAGACCTCGCCCCGCGCATTGTCGCGCACGTTCTGCAGGTACTCGGCCGTCTTTTGGCGCACCAGCCGCACGCGCTCCTCGAACACGGCCTCGCGCGACGCCGCCACGATCAGGTCCATCTTGTGGATCAGCACAAACACCTTGGCGCCCGACGAGTACTGGGTCAGAGCCGAGATCACCGACACGTACGTGGCCAGGTCGCGCTCCACGTCGCGCGACTCAATGTCGAACACGTAGATGAGCACGCCGACATTCGAGAAGACGTGCTGGCGCTGCTGCGACAGGTAGTTTTCCGTAAACGCTTCCTGGCCGCCGCAGTCCCACAGGTTGAGCGTCAGGTTGCCCAAAAACTTGACTTGCGACAAATCAATGTCGATGGTGGCGCCCAAGCGGCGGGTGTCGCGGGCGAGGTAGCTGCTAAAGATGATGGAGCGCATGGACGACTTTCCCGAGCCGCTCTTGCCCATGAGCAGGACCTTGCGCTTCTTGGGCTTCTTGACCTCACTGCGCACGTCGGCACCAAAGAAGGGGATGCTGTCGGCCATGGTGGGAGGGCGACGTGGCGGGAGGAAATGTGGCGCGGAGGTCAAAGACGGTTGGCGAAGAGGAGGAGAACGCAGTGTCGGAAGAGCTGGACAACCAGCTAGTTGTGCCGGGCGGGCGCTCAAGCTGAATGCAGTATTGTCTTTGCGTCGCTTTACTATCGTCGCATTTGGCTATGCCTTTGTTGTCTTGTCGTTGTGGTTCGAAGCTGGTAAGGCTTTGGTCTGTTGAGGTTGAGCTTGTCAAGGCAAAGGCGGGGAGAGATGACGAGAGGGACCGCCAGCCTGCTGTGCATTTTGCCTACTGTGGGCCCGTGCGCACCATCATCCGCTGGAGCGCGGGTGGTGGGGGTGCTGAGAGAGCCATGAAAAGCCATTTAAAGCCGCTGAGGGAGAAGGAGCTTTGATAGCTGACCCCCGCGCTAGCTGTTCCATAGATAGGGCGCTATCCACACCATCTAAAGTGGGACCATCGACAATCGGACAGAGCTCTGATAAACAGGCACCAAATCGTCATCTCATCGTAATCGTTTACCACTATCAAAGTACTCATTTAGCAAACGTCGTACGAGCTGTTGTTGTCCCTAATTATCACGCTGAAATGTTCACAAATTATACGCGTTACGCGTTATCCTTGTAGGAGATGATTCAGGCCGCCTTGCTCCTTCCTGTTTGTGTCAAACTCAACCTTCTGATGCTCCTTCCTTTTTCCTTCAATTGACCTACCTTCACCAGACCACCCTTATTTTTGGCTTCCTTTTCACTTTTTCTGCAGTTATCGTCTCAAGCTTGCCTCTGTCTTTTTTCCTACTCTCGGCCACCCTTTCACTCACCCAAAGGGACATCCGCCTGTCCGCGTCGTACGCAGCCGTTCCACCTCAGCCACCGTCTCGTCCTTCCCAACACCCATGAGGTCGAACGGCCCCAGGTCTTCGGCCAAAAAGCCTTCTGGCAGGTACGTGCTTCCTTCTCCCGCTCCCTTCTCTTTTCTTCCTACACGCCGAACGCCTTCATCTCCACGACGCACATCCCCCGGCACCGTGCCGCCAACGGCCCGCATCAACAGCGCCATCGGCCCCCACCGGTTCCACACCGTCGGTGGGTTGTACCACGGGTGCGTCAGGTACTCCTTCATCTGCACACGGCCGGTTACCGGGTCGGCCTGCTCCTCTGTCACACGGTAGACGCCGAAGCGCGGCAGCGCGAGGTAGCGCAGAGCGAAACGGCGCACCGCCAAACCACCATACGTCACAAGGCACGCCGCCAGGCCCGGGTCCGCATATGCAAAGGCCTCGCGCATGCGGTCGCCCATGAGCACGGTCATGGCCTCGACGCAGAACGGCTGCATCGAGGATGGCACAAGCTGCAGCAGCATGGCCGTCAGGCGGCGCGCGGGCGGGATGTTGGCCGGGTGCGGGCGCATGACGGTACGCTCGTACTCCAGGGCCCATGCCGAAATAGCGTCGACAAACTCGAGGCCGTCGCGCCAGCTGTGGTCGGCTCCCTTGGCGAGGCCGTCGGAACCAACACCGCCTGCCGATGTCGGCCCATACTCGATCCCCATGGCATCCCCCAGCCCCATCCAAAAGACGCCCAGGGCGCAGCGCTCCAGGTCGTTGAGCGGGCGCCATTCATAGCGGCCGATGAAGCGGATGGGCTCGGTGACGCAGGCGGACAGCGTGTACAGCAGGTCGGCGTTGCGGATCTGGCCGGCGGCGATGTACTTGCTGTGCAGGTAGTTCATGCGTGCAATGGCTTGTAGGCAGCGGTCGGACGTCGGCGGGTTGACGGAGAATCTGAGATCGTCAGTACGTTACTTCTGTCCTTTTGCTGTTGTTCTCTGAGGCGGGGACATACTCGCTTATGATGACCAAGGTGTCGGCGGCGCGCTTGGCGGCGGGCAGCGGGTCGGTGACGGCCCGCGTGGCACCGACGACCCGCGAGATGGTCGGGATGCCGTAGGTCTTGAAGATGCCAAACTCAATGGCCAGCGTGTACATGAAGGGGAACTCGCGCTGCTGAATGCAGGCCAGGATGGCCTGGGCATCGTCGGTGGTCATGGCCGCCAGCGACGCGCGGTCCGGGTAGGCGTGGTCGTGCTGCCGGTGCATGGCCGTTTCGCGGCGGAAGCGGAGTAGGTTGCAGGCGGTAATGTAGGCGGCCAGACAGGCCAGCGCGACAGCAAGGCGCGGGTAGTTTGCCGCAGCCAACATGAGAGCCATGACGTGGGGGTGTATAAGGCCGGTGGCCATTCCACCGACGCCGGTTGTGTGATTATAAGTGTCTCCCATGCTTGTGTTCGTCGATATCGAGCGACGCGAAACCGCAAAATGTGGTGATGGTGCTAAGAAAGTTGAACAAGCGTAACTTTTGTTCCTTTCCGTTCGAGAAAGGAAATAAACAAGAATAAGTAGAGTGAAAAAAAGAGTAACGAATCTGTAGCCTCGTCACCATATGGATATTACTGTATCATAGACAGGTATTGATGTCTTGACGTGGATTGATTGTGCGCGGTCTTAAGTTCCCATGATCCTACCTTGCCTTTCCATTGTTTTCTTCTGATGTATATATCATTGTTACCAGATTGCTACCAGGCCGCACTGAAGAAAGATGTGGAAAGGCATCCGATAGGGCCGTGCTAACGCCAGAAAACACAATTGGGCTGTCCTCGGGCGTTTCTCTTGCATTGCATCCTCCAGTGCGACTGTGTTTGTCAACTCATAGAGTCGCTTAAGTAAAAATCACGCAACTATTCGACTCATCCAGTACTTGTCTCGTCTTTCCTTTCTTTCTTTTCTCTTGTGTTTACCCCTCTCCTGCTGTTTTTGGCCCACCTTCCTCCCGCTCGGCTCAGTCCATTGTAACCATACTGCTTTGTCGAGAGGGGGGGACACCAAACGTAACGCAAACAAAACAATATAAAGAACAGCAAAGTCTTGGCTGCGGACCAAAGTGGATGGCGTTCCGTAGGGATTCGTGAGCTTTCACTTGTGATTCCACAAGGCACCCAGGCATAAATGTCGTGGATTGTCATGAACTACGAAAACGTCAGAGACCCATAGACACAAAACACTTGCATTTTTGTGCACAACAAGCACCAACAAGAAACGTGGAATAAATTGGATCGTGTGAAATAGCCGTCTAGGACTTGTTGAGAGCCTCCCAAAAAGTCGTTGGGAGCTGTGTGTCTCCTCGGGATGCCCGACAGTCTGGTTCGCGGCACGGCAGATGGAAAAGGCGTTCGTTTGCCAGTCAGAAAGAAGGGACGAGTCCATTTGCGTTGGTACCATCTCTGCCCAACGTCTTGTGCTTATATTATGCCAGACAATATTCTTGATTTCTTTCGTCTTTTCAGACAAGCCCAACGAGTTTGCCTCTCCCTTTACTGCAAGAGAACTACGTCACTCGGGCTGTATTTTGTAACGTACGATAAGCCCCATCTTACCTCGCAGATGCACGCAAGAAGGGCAAAAAACTGTACACTAGTGTAATATGTTTTGATCTTGTTTTTATTGTGTTTGTATCTTTTTGATTTCCTTCTATTTCCTTTTCGTTTGTACACGTACAGCCGCCCGCCTTGAAACTCACTTCCTCCCCGAACGCATATTGTTGTTCGGGAGTCCAATGACAGCACCTCTCCACCTCCCCAGCTCTCCAAGATCAAATCAAAATCCAGATGTAGAACCAAAAAGAAAAACGCAAAAGTGATGCAGCAGTCAAGAAAGTAGTCTTTCCTATTTCACCTCGCCCCTTTCACCTCGCCACGACATATCTACCACAGCAGAGCCAGGCCCAGGCTGCCCACCACGCTGGCCACCCAGATCGCATTCGTCGCCTTGGCAATGTCCGCCTTGGCGAAGCCCTTGACGGCCGCGTCCCACACCAGGTGGCGCACGCCGTTGAACGAGTGGAACAAAAAGGGGAAGGCGGCCAGCGTCTTGAGCACGACCTTGGCGGCGACGGGCAGGCTGGCGGCAAAGGCGACCAGGCTGGCGGACTCGAGGTGCCAGCCGACGAGGGGCGCCGTCAGGTAGGCGAGGGAGCCCGCGTAGAGAGCACCGGCGTAGGCCATGCCGGTGTAGCGCTGCATGATGGAGGCGCCGTACCAGATCTGGGCCGGGTCGTAGATGGTGAGATGGGGCGAGACGGGGCGGTTGAGGCGCTGGGAGGCGAGGACCTTGTCGGCGTCGGCGTGGGAGAGCTTCTCGGTGGTGATGGGACGGAGCTGCTGGGCCTGGAGGGCGGACCGCACAATCAGACCGCGGGCGATGCTGGGGGAGACGAGGGCCATCGAGGGCTTGGCGGCAGCTGTGGGAGGCACGGGTTAGCAAGGGGGATCAATTGGGCACATCGGGTCGATGGGAGATGCAGCAATTGCCTCCATCGCCATCATCATCATCGTCATCGCCGGTCATCACCATGTGACTGCAAAGGGAGGATGGAAGACACGAACCTCTCCGGAGCGCCATCATGCCTACCCGCTGGGCATTCATTGTGATAT
The DNA here is from genome assembly GCA_021397985.1 of Sporothrix dimorphospora. NCBI lineage: Eukaryota > Fungi > Ascomycota > Sordariomycetes > Ophiostomatales > Ophiostomataceae > Sporothrix > Sporothrix dimorphospora. The sequence continues at coordinate 197,917 of WOUA01000023.1, forward strand.
GTGTGGGTGGGTGGTAGAGGGGAGATGCGGGAAAAAAAAGAAAAGAGAAACGAGAAGAAATCGCCTGTCGTCAGGTGGTCGCGTGTCGATTGGGCTTCGCGAAAAGGGAGAGATGCGTTGTGAGTGTTGTGCTTTGCGACAAATTTGGTGATGCTCCTCCCAATGGCAACTTCCCTGCAGCAACTCGGCTGGATTTTTCTGGCTTCCTCGGCTTTCACAAGCACTTTCCTGGGGCCTGGGGGGGCTTGCGGGCCACTGGGGGGGCACGTTGGGGGAACCGTCTCCAGCGCGCGAACCAATCCCGCCAATCACCGCGCCGCCGATTCTGTCCGCTCGTCATCAGCACCTCTTCCCCACCAACAGGCGAGTTTGGGCACATGCTTTCTGCCTTTCTGAGGCAGAGCACGGAGCACATCGGATCAATATTTTGCCATGCCTTTTCAGTCACGTGTATTGTGGGGACCTCGAGCTCCTCCCTCATCTCCAAAACGCAGTGGAAATTTTCGTGAGCTCACCTCTGGTTTCTTCTCTTCTTTCTTTCTTTCTTCTTCAGTAGAAAACGAGTGCTCTTGCGCACCCCTGGTTGGGTCTTGTCCACGGCCAACGGGTACGCAGCGAAGATGGGAGAGGCATTCTGCTTCTTTTTTTCTTTGTTTTTGGGGCGCTCGGAGAAGAAAGTCCGATCCATCGTTAATCTCTGTCATCAGCCGTCCATCTGGTGATAGTTTCATTTTAGAGATCTACATTACTTTTGCTACGATGCTTCTTTTATTTTCCAATGTGATTTATTGCTGTCTGCTCTGATCGAGGGCAACCTCGGCTTGATCTACCTTGTCAACAGCCTCGCTATGCTATAGCTAAACGCTCTTCGCCTACGCCTTCCAAGCCATAAAATCATCGTTCGCCTCAAAAGGGCTCTCTGGCTGCTCGACATTTCCTGCACAGCTCTAGTAGCTGAACGCATTCATGGCGCCGTTGATGATGGTCTCGACAGACCGCTCGCGTGCCGTTTTGAAGGAGGCTAGACTCGTCAGCGGAGGAATAACTATGATGGCAAGGAAAGGGGAAAGGAGTAATGGGAATGGGACCTACTCAGATCACGAAGCACCGTCTCCTGCATCGACTCGGGCAGCAGGTCAATCCGCGCCGGGCCGTTCGCGTCGCAGAACACGCCCCCCTCGTTCAACCACCACCGCTCCAGCAGCGTCCGCAGGCACACTGCAAACATGTGCCGGTCGCCCAGCACGCGCGCCGTGTACAGCACATACGGCCAGTCAGCCGCCTTGACGACGGCACTGTCGAGCGTGCGGCGGCAGCGCGGGTTGTTGGTGACGGCACGCATCCACTTCTCGGCGCGGGCGCGGAAGCGGTCCATCGGTACCCCCTGCACAGCATTGGGCGACGGCTCGCGGTTGTGGCCCTGCAGCATTTGGGGCGGCGACTTCTGGTCACCCTGGTCGCCGCCGCCGCCGCCGTCATCGAGCACGCCGAATTGCTGTGCAAACAGTGCAGCGTAGGCCAGCACGCGGGCCGGCAGCTCGGACGGAATGGCCGGTGGGCTGGCACGGGGTGTCGTCGCCGGGGCCATGCCGGGGCGCAGCATGTGTCCGTTGTTGCTGTTGGTGTCGCTCCCATGATAGTAGTCGAACTGCTGCTCCTCCACGCCCATGTGCAGCACCTGCAGCAGCCAGTACATGCCCAGTACGGCCGCCTCGTCGGTCACCGTCGTGTCGTAGTCGTTGGTGCCCCGGTGGCACACGTGCGGCCAGCCGCGCGCCATGGCGTGCATGCGCCGTGCCGAGACAATAAACGTCGTTGTGGAAGGCGAGCGGTCGAGGCGGGTAAGGTGGACGACAACGTGGGCGGAGCCGCCGGGCTGAATAACAACTTCGTAGACAGCTTCGTCGTCGTCGTTTTCCAAAGAGGTGCCCGTCTGCGAGCCGGAGGCGGAGCAACCGTCGCTGGCGCTGCAGTCGCAGTGATCGTACGTTCCGTCGTCGTCGTCGCCGTCGCCCCCTTCATCGTTGGTTGTATCCTCATTCAGGCTCTCCACAACCTGCTCCCACGGCATCGAGGTCCCCTTCGTCTTCTTATAAAGCTTTCCAGCTTTCGTCATGTGGCTGCCGTTGCGGCCTTGCTGCTCATGCTTGTTGCCGTGCTCATGGCCACGCTCGCGATTATCCACTCGCTGCCCTTTGTCCCTGCCGTTGTCCCTGCCGTTGTCCTTGGCCCTGTCCTGCTCTTGGGGTGCGCCAGGCCAGCTGTTGAACATTGGGCCGCCGCTGCCGTTGTTGCCGATCAGCTGCGGCTGGGCCGTGGTAAATGGCGGGTTGTTCGAGATGGGGGCGTAGAACCCGCCGAGGTGCTGCGTCGTAAAATAACCCGTCGAGCCTGGCGCGCCATAGCCCGGCGGGGGGTGCGCCTGCATGTAAGGGTACGGGTAGGCCATGGCCGGTCAGCTTGTCGGGGATCTAGGACACGACCCACCTTTGCCTTGTGAGCTGTCGTTGGTGATTCAGTCGTCGATATGCTGAGAAGAAGGTGAGTCAATATGTAGGTGTGTAGACGTCGGAAGTGAATGGCTTCACTGTCGACGGCCCTCGAGATTGGGTATGGCTGAAGAAAGACGAGGAAAGGAGAAAGAGGAGGGAAAGCGAAAGGAGAGAAGAGGGGGAAGAGAGAAACGGAAAATAATTTGTGCAAAAGATTGAGAGACGGGTATTTTTCGGGAGGGGCTCACAGTTTGAAAAAGCGAGGACTTCCTAGAGCATTGTTGCTCTATCGAAGCGCGTGCTCTGTTTCGATTTGGCCCGGCGCTGCACAGAGTTTCGTGTTGCTTTTGTGTTTGTTGACGAGACGCGTAGAGAAAGAAGAAGAATTCTAGTTTAAAACAAAAATATGGCGTCGGCAGGCAAACTGTTTTCGTAGGACAAGTCGGGTGCGAGGCGGAAGACGTGAGACGGATGTGAGAAGAAAGTGAGGATAAAATGATGCGAGAATGGGATGGGCACACACGTCACGACCAAGCCCACCAGGCCAGTCAAGGCCTCGACGAGCTTCAACAATCAGTCGAGGACTTGAATGGAATCCACGGTGAATAAAAGGACACGAGAGGCATGACACTACTACATTCTTTTGGTTTACTCTTCATTCTCTGAATAGACAGTGTTTTGTTTGCGTTTATTTTATTTCATTTTATCTTACGTCTTTCGTGTTTGTGTTTCGAAATAGACATAATGACCTGGGCTTATTATTCTCCATTTTTTTAAATGTTTCTTTCTTTTTGAAAAGAAAGTCATACGAAAAGATCTTGCATTTATTTAAAACCATTCTACTATCACTCGATTATTCATCTCTTTCCCATGTCCCGTAGTCCTCCCATAGTCCGTTTCTTTCTCCTATTCTCATTGTCCCATTTTCTTCCATCGCGAACGCAAGACAATGAACAATAAACGCCTGCATGCAAAAAACAAGACCCTTCTTTTCAGTCCTCTGACCTTGGCCCCGAGGTGCCGTACCCATTCTCATCGGTCCCTTTGTAAACTCCCATTGTCTCGTCTGTGCCTCATAAACAGTCATAAGAAATGTCCCATACACGGTCGCAAAAATAAAAAAAATATGATGGAGAACGAGGCAACGAAAATTGAAACCCAGATCAGAAGCAATAAAAATATGTCGAAAGAAAAAACCGTCCCATGAAAGCATCGCAAAAAGCAGAGGGAATCATAACGATAAAGCAGACAACTCGAAAACAGCGAGCTCGCAAAGTCTGAAAATCAGCAGTGGTGCACAAGTGAAAAGGGCGAAAAGTCCGAGGAGAGCCTCTGGCTCGCAAATGCCTGTTTGAACTCGTCAAAGAGCTGGGTGTAGGGTTCCTTCTGCGCGAGGACGACCTCCCGCATGTAGTGCATCAAGCCAAAGAGGTTGAAGCTGTCGCTTTCGAGGGCCGAGTGGCTCATGAACCGGTACTTGAGGGCGCACAAAAAATGGAAGCGCCCGACATCGACTGGTTCCCGCCAACTCTCGTCGATAGCCTGCTCGACAATCTGGATGATGCTGTGGACGATGCGGCGACGAGCAACGTTGATAGAGTCTAGGATGTAGATGTTAGAGAATATAAACACGAATGCACTTGAATCCACTCGTTCACTTACACAGAGCCTGGAAGAGGACATGAGGAAGGTATGGAGCAACTGTGCTGATCATCTTGGTGCATCTGGACACCTCGTTTCCCGTGAAATTGAGAGCTAAGAAGTTCTTGAACATGACAAATAGGTCGGAATTGTTCGAAAGTGTCGAGACGTGGAGGCCAAAGAGAGTGTCCTCCAGGGATGCGACCTCTGCACTCAGCAGTGCCCACCTGATGCACGCATCGACTCGAGATCCGCCTCCACCGAACTGGCTGGAAAGCTCCACGACACTGGAAAGTGTCCGCATGTCCAGGGGGTAGGCCGTAGTCTCTGTGTTGGTGTAGTGGATCTGGTTGAAGAGCCATTTGGCAGCATATTTGACGTTGTCGAGATCTGAGGTGACATAGATGTGGATGGGCTTGCTAGGGAGGGAGCAGCGTTTGTTCAAGATCCCTTCCCACCCAAGCATGTGCTTTGCCATGCTCTGGTCGCAGACTTGGAGGTCGATGATGCCTTGGAAGCGGGTTGGGAAGAAGTGTGGGCCGCTATGGAAAGAGGCATCGTGAACGATCCGGACTCGGATATCGGCGCAGCCGAAATTACCGCCATAGCGAGGCTCTGTACACCGGTGGTGCCCGTTGCCATTGCCGTCAGAACTAGAACGTTTCTCTTTGTTAATTGGGGTCATGATGACAGTTTGGTGTTTGGTATATAACGTACTGGACTGGCTCCGTGGCGGCCATTTGGAAACCGTTCTCGCTGGTCTCGCAATGTCTCTCAGGGAGCGGACGACACGAATTGAACTCTGGCCAATTCTCGGACGCTTCGCCATTGGGAGTTTGTATGGATCGACCCCTTCTCACCGGAAGTTCTTGGAAAGGGTCGTGGTCCAACAATGGGCTGCACCAAGAATCAATGTCAGGTTGATAGCAGCCGTCATCGCTAACTTGGAAGAGAGATGCAGGAGCACCTGGGGACGCCATGGTATCTTGAAAGTCAGCCGAGCCACTCTGGTTCAGTAGCGTCGAGTTGTGATGGACCGTGGACGATCTGGCAGTTTTCTCGCGCTGGAGAGCTAGGATTCTCTCATGAGACTGCCGGAACAGAGATCCCAATTCTGGGGGCGAGTCTTCCAGGTCCCCTCCAAGGGCAAATATGCCAACGGGCTTTGGTTTGATAGGAGGCAGTGTGACTTCATAATCAAGGTTCTCTGGGGTGCGAACCTGTCTGCTGCGAGCTGAACGAGAGTTGAATGTTAGATCTGGAGCTTGAATAACAGCTGTAGAACACAGAGACGTACCATCGTCCCAGATGGAGGGTTCGCTGCCCTCGAACGTGTCAAACACCCAGTCCGAGTCTGGCGTATGGATGACCGGGCTTGAAGTCGGGGACGAGCTGAGTTGTCCTTGACTCAACATTTTGAAAGGAAACGGAAAGGGAAAAACAGAAACGAAAAGAAACAAATAGTATCGCAGAGAAGTTACAAAAAGAGAGCAGAGATTGATTTGATTGAGGAAAATTGCAAAACGATAGGAAAAAACAGTGCCCGAGAAAATGAGAGAAGAAAATGAGAAGAAAGGCTCTAGCAGTGAACAAGCACAAGTGTATGCGCCAGTGAGCAAGCTTCTCGACAGAGTCGTTAGAAGGTTGTCCGAGTGACAAGTGAGAGAAAGTTGAGACGAATCTGAGAAGAAGCTGAGAGCGATTAGAAAATCCACCAAGAACACATAAATGGCAGAATAGAAAAAGCAGCACCCACGAAGTCGAAAGGGACAGAATTAAGAACGGAATTGAAAACGAGGAAACGAAACAGCAGATTATGAAGGGCAAAGTGAAAATGGTCAATATTGCGCGACGAGAAGCCCGGAAAGAAGCAATTGTAAAGAAGCCGACGATGTATCAAACCACCAGCTGAAAGCGAAGGGAAAACTCGACGAAAGATGGTGGCAGCAGAACGGCGAATTACCCAGAACGACGAAACGCCCGAAAACAAAACGAGAACAGAAATGAAAAGAAAGGGAAGAAAGCAATCGAACACCACAGAGAAAAGCAATCGCGTAAAACTGAGTGGGAATATCTTTGAGGTAAAGCTGGCCTTGAATAGTGACGTATCGAGCTGATCACATCATTGATGGACTTGAGGCAGTAGACGGCGGGCAGGATGGCTAGGAAAGATGACCGAGGGGATATGAAAGGGATGAAGAAAAAAGAAGAAGAGAGGAGATGGGAAGAGATAATTTGGATGGGAAAGACGCGAGAAACAAGGAACGCGACCGAACACTGCTCCGAGCACTGCTTTAAGAAGGTGCGTGTGGGTGTAGTTGCCGTTTTGGGAAGTAAGTGATGTGGGCATGTTGGATGGCTCCTTCCCACTGCGGGCTCTTGAACGGTGCACGACGCGAAAACGTGCTCTTTTGGTACGCATCGCGCGTGTGCGATGTAAACCAGCAATACGGATCAAGTTTTGAACATCATCTCGTACTTTTTTCAATTTTTCATAACGCCTGCAGCATCACCAGATCTTGTTGTTTCGAGAAGTCGTCGTTGACGGAATGTGCATCACGTGATTGTAAACACCGAAAGTTGACCGAAGAAATACGAGACATTCCTCGTCGGCAGCCTTTGGATCCTTCTTGTCTCCTCCATGCTAACCCAGCCAAAACACAAAAAGGGGCCGCCAATTCATTGCCAATTGCCTCACTTTACCATCGGGCAGCTTCCAGACATGCCATTTCCACGATTACCGAGCCTCGGCCGGCTCTTCACGGTACCGGTGTCGGCCGCAAAACCGGCAGGCCCGCGATTTTCTTCTGCGCCTTGGCGGCCGACCACATTCCCCCGAAGCAACCACCTCCGGCCACCACGGACGTCGCGCAACTACAGCACCGAGCCACCCTCCTCCTCCTCAAAACCATCACCGACCTCCCGCGTCGAGCGCATCCTGTCGCGGCTCCCGGCGTCGATGCAAAAGTACACCCGGCGGCTCAAGGACGCTCCCGTGTCGCACGTCGTCGCGTTCCTGATCCTGCACGAGCTGACGGCGATTGTGCCGCTGGTCGGCCTGTTTGGGCTGTTCCACTGGGTCGGGGGCAGCGGCGGCAGCAGCAAGCTGGTGCCGCTCGACTACATGATGAACCACTACGGCGGTCAGGTGGTGGACGGCGTGCGGCGGTTTGAAAAGTATTTCCGGCGCAAAGGCTGGTTCGGCTTTGGCGGGGAGGGGGATAAGGAGGACAACAAGGGAAAGGAGCCGGCCGCGGAGGAAGCGACCACGACCGACGCCGTCATGAAGCGGTGGGCGAGTGCAGAGAGCAAGTACCGGATTGTGGTAGAGGTGGGCCTGGCGTACAGCATCACCAAGATGCTGCTGCCGCTGCGCATTGCGGCGAGCCTGTGGGCGACGCCGTGGTTTGCGGGCGTGCTAGCACGAGCGCGCGCTCTACGGCGACCGAAGGCGTAAGCGGTGTATACTAGGTGTTGAACACATACTGTACGATCTACGAGCATATATACATAACGAGAAACACGAGCAACAGTTTCCGGAACTTTTTTTTTTGTGCCTTTTACGTCAAGGCCACTTTTTTATTTGCTGTCCGCACAGCCTTCTATTTCCAATTTGTGGTTTTAGGTTTTATGTTTCTTCGGTTTCGGGTTCTCCCTTGACCGCGACCTGCGGACAGGTCGTGGATCACGTACGAGGTCCTGCTGCTGTCAAGAGCGACGGGGCGGCAATATTTACTCGTAGATCCAGTCGTGCTGGGCCGACTTGTAGGAGACGACATCGCCCTCCTTGAACCACAGGGCAATCTCCTTCTTGGCGTTCTCGACGCTGTCGGAGCCGTGGCAGACGTTGCGGCCGGTGACAATGGCGAAGTCACCGCGGATGGTGCCGGGCTGCGAGTTCAGGGGGTTGGTGGCACCGAGCAGGACACGGCCGGTCTTGACGGCGTCAAGGCCCTCCCAGACCATGGCGACGATGGGGCCGCTCAGCATGTCTAGGGGTGGGGGTTAGCAGATATGCGAGAGGAAATGGTGAATGGTGGAGGCGCAAAGAGGACGTACAGGTGATCAGGCTGGGGAAGAAGGGCTTGTCCTTCAGGTCAGCGTCTAGAGAAGGGTACAGTTAGCGACAATGTCCAAAGAGGTTCCGGCGACTGGGCTCGTTTGGCCTTTCAGCCCTCTGTTCTTGTTTGGTTCGGGGAAGACGCACAGTGAGCCTCGAGGTGCTCCTTGGAGGGCGAGACCAGCTTGATAGCGGCCAGCTTGTAGCTGTGCGGGATTCAGTCAGTATGTTTCTGTCTAGATGAGGGGCATTGGGGTATGGGAGGACACCAAAACATACCCACGCTGCTCGAAGCGGCTGATGATGGGGCCGACCAGGCCACGCTGGAAAGAGAAAAGTGTTAGGTACATGGACGACGATGTGTGGAAGTCGGGTGTCAGTCATGTTGTCGGGGGACGGTCGTGACGAACCTGGACGCCATCGGGCTTGATAGCAATGAAGCTGGGAGTGTTAGCAGGTGTGCGCCGACGATGTTTCCTCCTCTTTGGAGCCCAATTGAGTGTAGAGACGCAGTTGTCCCATATCCAAAAAGTTTGCTGAAGAGCCGAAGCACGAGAAAACGAAATAGCAAAGTGATTGAAAAGGTAGACAGCAGAAAGCAGAAAGCAGAAAGCAGAAAGCAGAAACAACTTACGTCTGCTCGGTAGCCATTGTGTTCGGTGGTGGTGGTTGGACACGGGGTGGTGTTTCTGGGTGTGGTTTGGAGGATGGTTGGAGATGCAAGAGAGAAGATGCAGAACTTTGCTCGACGGCGGCGGGCGTAGGAGTAAAAAGGGCCTGCTGGTTTTGCTGGTAGTGGTGGTGCTGGTAGACGAGGGCGAGCAGGAGGGCAACGATGGCCAGCAGCGAAAACGAAAGTGGTGGGGTTAAAATTTGCGGTGTCCGATGGTGGGGCAGTCTTTCACGTTCGCGCTGCTGGCTTTCGTCGGCCGCCGTCGTAGCGGGGCCAGTGCCACTGGGCGCCATTGGAATTTGGGGACAAAGGGGAAAGAGCGGCAGAACAGTCCAGCGCTACTTGTGTGTGTTGGTACCGCTGGGCAGCGATGTGCAGGAACGGGACCGCCTCTGCTTCTCCGATTGGAGAATGGAGAGGAAAAGGGATAATAGGTGAGCTCCAAGAGGCGTCAGGGGAAACGTGCAAAATGAAGCTCAAATAAAAATAAGAACAACCCTGAAGGTAGGGGACAGCGTCAGTTGGACATGAAGAAGAAATCCTTGCAATAGGCGCTGGCGAGGGACAGCAACGACGAAGACAATTGGGTATAATAAGAACAGAAATTAAAAAGTGATAAACGGAACAAAAGAAGGTAGAAGAAAGAAAGCAGGCTGTACTATTGTCCTGCTCTTCCGTGTTGACTTTGCTCTCCAGAAAAGGCCATCTGGCGATTGACGATAAAGACCACAAGGCCCCGCTAAATGCAACAAATGCAGCAACATGCAACTACCCGCAATTGCGAATTTCCTATTCCGGACTAGTCCCACCCGCTCGTTGCCCCGTCTTGTCGCCCATTCCTATTTAGGCTTTTGGAAACGGACAGCTTGAGCTTCCAGCGGCCAACTACAACTCCCCCTTGGTCAACACGGCCATCTGTCGTCGTACGCACCTTTGTTTTGTCCATCTCGAATTCTGGACGACGACACGGGACGATCTCGAGTCTCGTCAACCACTGGAACTACCTTCTCTACCTCCCTCTCCCACCAACGCACCCCCTCTGCCGGCAGCCGTCCCTGCCAGCGTGTCGTCTTCTCGACATGCGCTCCTCCACATTGACATGGGCCTCGAGCCTGTGTCTGCTGTCGGCCCTCACGTCGCTGACATCGCCAGTCTGTATGTTTGGATGGTCTGCGGACCGGGTTATCTGCCATTGGATAATATGCTCCGTCAGCCTCCTCACCCCCTTCACCCCTGCTAACAACAACAGTGGCCGTCAAGGAAAACGATTTCAAGAAGTGCGATCAGTCTGGCTTCTGCAAGCGCAACCGCGCCTACGCCGACACCGCCGCGGCCACCGGGTCGTCGTGGAACTCCCCCTACAACATCCTGCCCGAATCGGCCTCCATCAAGGACGGTCAGTTCCAGGCCACGATCCTCAAGACCATCAACGACAAGGGCGAGACCGTGCGTCTGCCCATCACCGTCTCCTTCACCCAGGCCGGCGTCGCTCGCGTGACCGTCGACGAGGAGCGCCGCCAGAACAAGGACATTGAGCTGCGCCACGGCAGCATCGCCCGGAAAGAGCGCTACAACGAGGCCGAGAAGCTCGTCCTTGTCGGCGGGCTCGAGCTGGACAAGACGGCCAAGTCCATCGGCGAAGACAGCACCAGCAGCACCACCGTCCAGTACGGCCCCGACGGCCAATTCGAGGCCTACATCCAGTACAGCCCCTTTAGCGTCGAGTTCAAGCGCGATGGCGCCACCGAGATCAAGTTCAACGACCGCGGCCTGCTCAACATGGAGCACTGGCGCTCCAAGACCGAGACACCCGAGCCCAAGGAGGGCGAGGAGGCTGTCGCGGCCCCGGCGGAGGAGGCCACGTGGTGGGAGGAGACCTTTGGCGGCAACACGGACACCAAGCCGCGCGGCCCCGAGAGCATTGGCCTCGACATCTCCTTTGTCGGCTACAACCACGTCTTTGGCATTCCCTCGCACGCGGGTCCGCTCTCACTGAAGGAGACCCGCGGCGGCGACGGCAACTACGCCGAGCCCTACCGCATGTACAACCTCGACGTCTTTGAGTACATCCTCGACAGCCCCATGACCCTGTACGGATCGATCCCCTTCATGCAGGCCCACCGCCAGGACTCCACCGTCGGCGTCTTCTGGCTCAACGCGGCCGAGACGTGGGTGGACATCACCAAGGAGAAGGTCAAGGGCAACCCCCTTGCCCTCGGCGCTGGCGCCACCGCCAACACCAAGACGCACTGGATCTCCGAGAGCGGCCTGCTGGACGTGTTTGTCTTCCTCGGCCCGACGACGCAGGACGTCCTGCAAAAGTATGGCGAACTCACGGGCTACACGGCCCTGCCCCAGGAGTCCGCCATTGGCTACCACCAGTGCCGCTGGAACTACGTCTCGGACGACGATGTCAAGGACGTCGACCGCAAGATGGACAAGTTCGGCATCCCCTACGACGTGATCTGGCTGGACATCGAGTACACCGACGGGAAAAAGTATTTCACGTGGGACGCCGACAAGTTCGCCGACCCGTCCGGCATGGGCGAGCGCCTCGACGAGCACGGCCGCAAGCTCGTGGTCATCATCGACCCGCACATTAAGAATGTTGACGGCTACTCGGTCAACTCGCAGCTCAAGTCCAAGGAGTTTGGCGTCAAGAACAAGGACGGCGGCCTGTTTGACGGCTGGTGCTGGCCCGGTTCGTCGCACTGGATCGACGCCTTCAACCCGAAGGCGGTGGACTGGTGGAAGTCGCTCTTCAAGTACGACAGCTTCAAGGGCACGGCCGAGAACACGTTCATCTGGAACGACATGAACGAGCCGTCCGTCTTCAACGGGCCCGAGACCACCATGCCCAAGGACAACCTGCACCACGGCGGCTGGGAGCACCGCGACGTGCACAACCTCAACGGCATGACCTTCCACAACGCCACGCACCTGGCGCTTCTGTCGCGCAAGCCGGGCGAGCTGCGCCGGCCATTTGTCCTTACTAGGGCCTTTTTCGCCGGCTCGCAACGCCTGGGTGCTATGTGGACCGGCGACAACCAGGCGTCGTGGGACCACCTGGCGGCGTCGATTCCGATGCTGCTGAGCCAGGGCATTGCGGGCTTCCCCTTTGCTGGTGCGGACGTCGGCGGCTTCTTCGGTAACCCCGACAAGGAGCTCCAGACGCGCTGGTTCCAGGCGGGCGCCTTCTACCCCTTCTTCCGCGGCCACGCGCACATCGACTCGCGCCGCCGCGAGCCGTACCTGGCCGGCGAGCCGTACACGACGATCATCACGTCGGCGCTGCGCCTCCGCTACAGCCTGCTGCCCGCCTACTACACGGCCTTCCACCGCGCGCACGTCGCCGGCGAGCCCATTATCAAGCCGCTCTTCTACACACACCCCAACGCCGAGAGCGGCTTTGCTGTGGACGACCAGTTCTTTGTCGGCAACACGGGTCTCCTCGTCAAGCCCGTCCTCGAAGAGGGCAAGGACACCGCCGACATGTTCATCCCGGACCACGAGGTTTACTATGATTACTTTGACTACTCGGTCGTGCCCACGCAGGCCGGCAAGCGCACCAACATGCCCGCGCCCCTCGACACCATCCCGCTGCTCATGCGCGGCGGCCACATCTTCCCGCGCCGCGACCAGCCGCGCCGCTCCAGTCAGCTCATGAAGTTTGACGACTACACGCTCGTCGTCACCCTCCCCCGCAACGGTGGCCGCGCCGAGGGCTCGCTGTACGTGGACGACGGCGACTCGTTTGACTACGAAAAGGGCCAGTACATCCACCAGGCCTTTGTGCTCGACGGCAACACCATTACGTCGTCGAGCGCCGAGCCGGGGCGTGATGCGTCCAAGGTCAAGCCGGGCGCCTGGCTGACCGCCATGGCCGACGTGCACGTCGACAAGATTGTCGTCGTCGGCGCGCCCAGCGAGTGGGCCGGCCAGACCGAGGTCACCGTGACGTCGACCGGTGGCAAGACCTGGACGGCGCCGCTGGACTACACGCCGGCGAGCGGTGGTCGTGCGGCGTTTGCCGTCGTGCGGCACGTGGGCACCGCAGTCGGCGCCGACTGGCAGGTGACGGTGGCATAAGTCATCAGTGGGTGGAGCGTTTAAAAGGAGATAGGATGGTACGGCTGTTTTTGTCTGATTGTTCGAAAATGATGTATGCGCCACATAGATAGTAGAACGGAACCATGATTGAATTTGAATTTGAATTTGTTTAAGATACGTTGCGATGGTCGCTCTTTCCTTGCATCGCTTGTCGCGCCCTGCCTTGATAATGAAGGGACGAGAACATGGCTCTTTCCCTTTACGGATATATTTTGTTGTTGCCACCCTTTCTCGCAATGCTTCCCCCTTTTCAATTATTGCACTTTGACATTCTTTCTTTGCAACAACCTTTGCTTTCCACTCCATCCTCGCCTGTTGAAACGAAGAATGTTTCCAAGCTTCGCCACGCACGCGGAATGAAAACGAACAAAGAACAAGTCCTGGTGGCCTGGCCCGTCGCAGCGGGCGCAGCCGCGTGTCCGTCCAGTTTAGCCAGGCGACAAAAAAAGGTCGAAAAACGAACAGGCCTTTCAGGTATTTCTTTCACTTCTTCCTCGGCCTCGGAAAGGATGCAACGGCACATCAGTATGGGGAACGGTCAGATAAATTAACTTCCCTGTAATATATCCCAGCATGCCGGGAAGGGCCCAGTGCGACCCAAAACGACAAAACCGACGACGTCCGGCCTAGAAGATGGGGGGTCTTGGTCTGGCCAGACAAGGCGAGGCCACCGGCAACAAGTGGAAACAAACGTCCCATCTTGCTGACGGCCTTTTTGTAATTGCTACAGTTGCAAGAGGAATTGATTCCGCATTATGCAGATCCACCATTTCTGGAACAGATGACCTCGAACACCACAAACGTCGTTGAGAAAAGGACGCAATGAATCAAAAAGATGCCAGAACAAGGATCATGAAGTTAGCAAGCGGTGGAGAAACAAGTCCAAAACGCTGTTCATCAGCACAACCTCCGGCTCCGTCGCGCGAGGCGTATTTCCATCTCCTGCCCAAGCGGGCCAGGCCAGGGCGAAATGGAAAGAGAGAAACAGAGCAGACACACACCAGCGATCCACAGCCTGCCAGCTTGATGTGGCAGCCGACGGGCCAGGCCAGACATGGCCCGCTGCGGTGCGGAATGCAGCCTAGCGCGGGCTCAGGAGCTTAAAATAATGCCAATTTGTTCCCCCCAGAAAACGGCCCTACGACGACAAGGGAATATTGATATTGCATGCGCCAGACACAACTGCAGCTCTCATTTGCTGGTTCTGGCGATGGGCACCCTGAGACTCGCGCTGGCCAGACCAGGCTAGACCTCCAACGGCAAGGGTCCATGGAACGTGTGGGAAACAATAAAACAAGCCTAAAAAGGCTCAGCCGCAGAATCGCGTACTTTTCAGAGCGGGTTGGAGCGCGAGAGGGAGAAAAAGAACAGGAAACAGAGTCAACACGAAGGGCTAACTAAGCCTTTCTGGACTCCCTGGACCTCCTTTCGATCTGGCTCCAGGGGCTGAACGCAAATGTTTCCCTGCCGCCGGCCTGCCACAGCTTCCCTTCCCCTTCCCACTCACGTCTGGATCTGAATCTGAATCTAACGGCGGAACGTATCGGCCTCCGTCTTTCTTTCGAGACCCTTCTTCTCTCGCCCAACTGCTCGTTTTCCCGCGGGTGCTCGGTCTCCTGCATGTGAGTGGTCGGTCGAGAACATTCAAGCTTCCGCCACCAAGCCACCCTTGCCGTCTCTGGCACGAGGCAAGCCCGTTTTGTCGTGGCCTGGTCCAGAGCTGAACACGCAACCGCGCCAGAACGCACACTCAATGCGGGCACGAGGGTAGCCTGCCCGCTTCTCGCAAGCTCCCCTTTTCTGCACCTCGCTTTCTTCTTATCGTCTCGTGGCCACTCGGGAGCTATCGAATCAGTCTTGCAAAAAGTGAGAGATCTGCCTTTCCATCACACTGGCACAGAACGCCAACTTGGGAAGTGATAGACAACACACGACGTTGATACTTCGTACGACCTACTCAGTACGCACTTCCGTCCTTCGTCTGCAGAAGACCCTCTTCCTCCATCACAACCACATCCACTGCCGCCCACTTCTCCCCAGATTGCTTCTTTTTGCTGCCCGAGGCTAGATCTGTGTGGTCGAGACCTCCACGCGCGCGTGTGGGCGGCTCTGCAAGTGGCGTCTTGGCATCTGAACAAGAAATCTGGCTGGACTCGGAGGGCAGTAAATTAGGGGTAGCTTACTTCGCCTGCCTGCCCGGCAAAGCAGAGCTGTCGCCAACTTGGCACGCAGCCTTCAGCCTTCCGAGACCGCATTCTTTTCTTTCTCACTCTCTCTCCATCATCACACCTGCTTTCCCCCTTGCACTCGCTGTATCTTGCTTCTCCACCCCCTTGTCTGCACTTTGCTGTTCCTCATAGCCTGCGTCCTTTTGCGTCTGTTACCCTTTTCAGCTCTGCTCCAACCCCTCGTTAGCCCGGCCGTCCGTCTCTCCTCCGTACCGTCGCCAGGCTTTCTTCGTCCCACCCTCCTTCGCGTCTGTCCTTTCCTCCCAGGGTTTGCGCTTCGTTGCGCTCTCCCGTCGCCTCTGTCCCCTACCGCCCTCTCTCCTATCCCCTCTCCCCTATCCCCATCATGGCTTCCCTTCCCGACGGCTGGGAGTCGGACTATGATGGCTCCAGGTGGTTCTTCCGCTACAAGCCCACGGGAGCCGTGCAGTTCATGTTCCCCAAGCCAGGCGACGAGTTCCCCGAGTACTTTGATAACTTCGGCCCCGTCCCGCAGAGCTACGTCCCCACTCCTGAAGAACGCCTTGAGAGCGACCGCCAACGTCGCATGTCAGGCTTGCCCCCAAAACGGACCGCCAGCACTGCAACACGGAGTGGTGGTGCTGCCAACGGGCCCACCTCTGCCACACTCGGCCGCGGCGACTTTATCAACTCGTCGTCCTATGACATGTTTGGTGGCTTCCTGGGACCGGCTTCCTACACCGACGTGTCTCCTGTCAACGACGACGAAGAGGCCAACACCAACTCCATCGACGACCCCACACAGCGCGGCATCGTTGAGGCCGACAGTGCACCCGCCAGCCGCCTCACCACCCCGAGTCTCGCCAATAGTACTGCTACAGGAAGCAACAACGCTGCAGGTAACGCTGCAGGCAACCTGCCACCGAACACCCAGCCGGTCGAAGTCTACGAGCTCCCGGACGCTGCTGCGCTTGGCGGCCGGCACTACGCCTCCGATCCCCTCGGCAACATCTCGGAGCTGGCCACTGAGCAGACGCTCCAGTGCGACGAAGAAGCCAACCCACCACCTGCCGAACTCGACAGTGGACCCATTCAGCCTGGTCCTGCAGAGCTAGCCCACGAGCCCATTGTCGCGCCAGCTGCTGCACCCACTGCGCCACCACCACCACCAGTTGCACCCGCCAAAGAGACGAAGCCCAACGAGGTTACAAGTCCACCTGAGGCAGCTGCCGGTGCACAAAAGGACGAGGGTGCCTACCAACCCTTTCGCGCTGCAGGCCACACACCCAATAGTGACGACACTGGCCGACAACCTCTTGTGGTCGCTGATATTGCTGCTGCTACTGCTGCTTCTACTGCTGCCGCCAAGTCTCCAAACAATCAAGTAGACGGCGTCGGCCAAGACAGGCCACACGAAGAACACCGCCGTGCTACCGTCGACACCACCCTTACCAATATACCCCTTGCACTCCAACCGTCACAACCGCTCCAGAACACGTCCACGCCAAGACCAACTGAAGAGCCGCAATCTCAACCCTCCTCGACACCGGCACCAGTCGCTACCCCTACTCCTCCAGCCGCAGAGCCTCCAACGCTTGCTGTCCCGTCAGAACACGAAGCCAAGAACGCCCTCAACCGTGTGCCGTCGATTCTCCAGCCTGCGTCGGGCCGACCCATCCCTCAGACTCTTGCCACACCAAAGCCTGCCGGAGCTGTTCTCTCTGACG
The DNA here is from genome assembly GCA_021397985.1 of Sporothrix dimorphospora. Lineage (NCBI taxonomy): Eukaryota > Fungi > Ascomycota > Sordariomycetes > Ophiostomatales > Ophiostomataceae > Sporothrix > Sporothrix dimorphospora. Next base: position 214,809 of record WOUA01000023.1, read on the forward strand.
TTCCTCTGGCGTTGAGAACTGCAGTGTCTCAGGCAAACACACCGCCCAGCCAGGCGCCGCCACCGCCCGAGACCAACACCGCGACGCCGTCGAACCAGGCACCAGCCAGCCAGGCCGGTGAAGAGAAGGACGTCGTGGAAGAGACACCTGCCTCTGCAGCTCGTAACGAATCTGGTCAAGCAATCCCCCAGGCGCAGGAGATACCACCACAGACACCGTTGATTCCAGCGCCGCTTCGCTTTTCTCGCCAAGGAAGTCCCACATCGCCTACATCGCCAGTGTCGATGCCACCCGTCCCCAACACACCCCAGCCGACACTCGCCACCATCAGCTCGACCTCACAAAGTCAACAACCCAACGCCGCCTCGTTTGGTGTTATGGTTACAGACGACGCTATCCCTGCACCGTTGAAGCCAAGATCACCACCTCCTCAAGCTGCCACCTCTGCTTTTGGTATCCTCTCACCTTCCGAAACGTCTCCTTCTACACAGCCGCCCACGCCTGCAGCTGGAACACCCGGACTAGGACCTGCATCGCCGCCTGCCTTCGGTGTTGTCGTTGGATCCGAGAGTAGCCCCGCAAGCCAAGACGTTCCCAGGCCTTTGCAGACCGCATCGCCGCCGCCGGCTCAAGCTCCCCAACGCTCTATCAACCAAACGCCTCCCACGGCTGTAAACAACGTGGCTCCTGCCGCATCACAGGCGCCGCCTCCTACTCCCATCGTGATGTCTGCCAACTTTGCCAGCGCCGCGCCGAAGCCGCAGTCCCCGGCCAACACGCCACCACCCGCTACCGGTCCCATCCGTGCACCGAGTGTGAAGGCGCCAACTGGTGGTCTCGCATCGATCGCCGAGGCGTCGTCAGGTCTAATTCTGGCCGACGAGGAGCACCAGCCGCCACAGGCGCAGGCGCAACCCGCCGTGCAGCCCGCCGCGCAGCCGCAGTTCCAGCAGCAGTCTCCGGCCTCGACCTTTGCGGCTACGCCCTCCCCGACGCCGCCGCCAGCTGCTGCTGCCCAGCCGCCTCCGCAGAACCGCATCCAGCGCAAGCCGACCCTGCAACGCAAGGCCGTAGGTGGCGGTGCCGGAGCAGCATCGCCTCAGTCTGCTAGTGCCCAGTCGCCGCAGCTCGCCGCCTCGGCCGCCCCCGGTACCACTCCCAGCCCTGGTCCTGGCCCTGGGCCCACCCTTATCCCTCACCGTACGTCCGTTTCGTCGGTGTCAAGTCAGCCGTGGGGCGTTGCCGTCGACCAGCTCGGCCAGCAGCCCATCCAGCCTATCCAGCCCATCAACGCGCAGCAGTTGCCTACCTCGGTCCCGGTTCAGCCTGCCCCCACCGCGGAGCAGCAGCGCGCGCCCACGCCCGCACAGAGCATCCACAGTGTGCACAGCGTGCCCAGCCAGAACAGCCCACAGCAGACGCATCAGTCGCCGGCCCTGTCCGTCAACTCGCCGCACCGCAACTCGGTCTCCGGACCCGTTTCTACACCGCCACCGGCAGCTCAGGCGCAGCCAGCGCCCCAGCGCATGTCCATGTACGCCGCCCCGGGTCAGTTTCCGTCGCCCGTGCCCGGTGCAGCTCAACCTGGTCCGGTTGGATTCGCTCCCCAGGTGTTCCAGCAACCCGGCCAGCCTCTCCAACCTGGGCAGCCTCTCCAACCTGGGCAGCCTCTCCAACCTGGACAGCCTCTTCAGCCTGGACAGCAGCCGCAACCGCAGCCCGGTCAGCCGGGCGTCGTCCCCCAGGCTTTCCCCGGCACGCTTCCGCCTTTCCAGCCGCAGCCACAGCCAGTCCCAGGACAGGCTCCCAACCCCGCTCACCGCATGTCCCTCCCAGGTCAGCTGCCGAGCGCACAGCAGCAGCAGCAGCAACAGCCCTTCTTCGCTGGGCCACCCCTGGTCATGGGCGGCGTCCCGCCTCCGCTGCCGAACCGCTTTATGACCCCACAGCAGCCGGGCCAGCCGGGCCAGCCGGGCCAGCCGGGCCAGTTCCCTCCTCCGGCTCCAGGCACCCCTGGAACGCCCAGCACGCCAGGCACGCCGCTTGCGCCTGGTGCACAGAACCAGCAGTTCCCGCCTCTGCAGCATAGCCAAACGGCGCCCGCTGCTGTTCCGCAGTATCAGCCGCATCAACAGCCCCCGGCATCCGGTTTCGCGCACCCACACCATGCCCAGACCATGCCTCTACCTGGCCAGCCCATTCCGGGACAACCCCTGCAGGGACAGCGCCAGCCTGGCCAGCCTCTGCAGCCTGTCCAGCAGCCTTATGTGATGGGTCCTAATGGCGTGCTGGTTCCGTTGCAGCAACAGCCACTGCAGCAACAGCCACTGTACCAACAGTTCGCACCCCCACCGGGACAGGTGCACACGACTCCGGCACCGGGCACTGCCTACCGTCCCTTTGCTACACCCATGCCGGGCGCAGCGCCTGCCGGCGCTGCTGTCCCGCCCGGACAAGTGCATACTACTCCAGCACCGGGTACCGCATACCGTCCGTTCGCCACGCCTGCTGCCGCAGCACCTCGGCCAGGCCAGATGACTGTGGGCTCTTCACCGGGCAGAGCGACTGGCGCTACTTCGCCCGCCACCAACAGCAGCAGCAGCAGCAGCGGGGGTAGCGGCCTCTTCTCCAAGTTCATGAAGAACCCGGCAGTCAAGCGGACAGCGTTTGCCATTGGCGGCGCTTTGGTTGGCGAGAGCATTGGCATGTCGGGCGCCGCCGGCGCGCGCATCGGCACCGGCGCCTACTCCACGCACCAGCAGTACAAGCGTCAGTCGTCACAACAAGAAGCCATGCAGCAGGCCGTGCAAAAGGCGCAGGCCGATGCCGCGCAGGCCCAGCGCCAGGCCCAGATCCAGATCCAGCAGGCCCAACAGCAAGCCCAAGCGCAGATTTACGCGGCCCAGCAGCAAGCCGCCGCCGCCGGCGGTGGGCGCCCGCCCCTGCACACGATGCACACGGCACCCGGCCAGATGCAGCACGGCATTCCAGTCGGTGCGCCCGGTGGTGGCCCACCTCTCGCTAGTAGCCCGGTCGTGCCCATGACGCAGCAGCCCTACATTCCCGGCCAACCGGCGCCCGCGCCGGCACAGTTTGCTCCTCCCGGCCAACCCATTCCCGGCCAGGCAGGACGCCCGCCCATGCCAATGAGCTCCTCGGCACCGCCTGGTCAAATGCCGCATGCACCTGGCGTACCCGCGCAAGCGCCTCCTGGATTCGCTCCTGGCGGCGCCCCGCCAGGTATGCGCGCTGCACCTGGTGCTCCTCCGGGGGCTGCTCCTGGCGCTCCTCCGGGGGCTGCTCCTGGCGCTCCCCCGGGAGCAACACCTGGTTTCGCTCCCGGTGCTTCTCCTAGTGCTGTCCCGGGTGCCGCTCCGGGTGCTCCCCCTGGAGCCGCCCCTGGTGCCGTTCCCGGGGCTGCTCCTGGTGCCCCCCCTGGAGGTGCCCCTGGCGCTGTTCCTGGCGCTGTTCCTGGAGCGCCTCAGGCTTTCATACCTGGTGCTGTTCCTGGCGCGCCGCCCGGCGCAGCCCCTGGTGCGCAATTCCAAGGTGACCGGGCGGCAGGCCGTGGTGCCCCGGGCGCTGGCCGCGGTTATAGTGCGACGCCCGGTGCGGGTCGTGGCTATGGCGCACCACCTGGTGCCGGCCGTGGCTACGGTCCCGGTGCTGCTGCGGGCCGCGGCGGCAGCGCGGCGGGTATGGGTGCCGGTCGTGGTGCTGCTGCTGCTGGCCGTGGCGGTACTGATGCACCGACGCCCGGCGAGGAGCTGGCCAACACGGTCCTCAACTCGCTGCTGCAGGCCCACCAGCACCATCAGCAACAACAAGCGACCGACCCTTTCACGGCCATCCTGCAGCAGCAGCAGCAGCAGACTAACAACTTTATGAACATGCTCGCCCAAAACCAGAGCCAGCCGACGACGTTTGTGATGCCGACGACGACGACGCCCGTGCCTGTGTTCGACATAAACTCGAACACGCAGATCAACTTTGACATTACAAACACGGGCGGCGCGACCGGCTGGGGCGACTCGGTCAACTACTCGGGCGACGACTGGGGCGGCGATACGGGTGACACGATTGGTGACATCGGCGGTGACACCGGTGGAGATTTTGGCGGCGGCGACGGCGGTGACGGCGGTGACTTTTAATCCTGTTCACGTTATCTCTTTGATCTGACCTTTGTATCTCGCTATATTTTTTTATTTTGTTTTTGGATTATTATCTTGTATTTTCGTCCAGCGTTTTCTGCATCTTCTGTTTTGACATTTCCCTGTTTGATTCCCACAAGTTATCCATCACAGCCTGTCTCTTTTTATTTCTGCTGAATTTTTACCTTGCAACAACAGTCTTTTCTGCGAAATATATGTACAGTTATGCTCAAAAGTCCCTTACTCTTTCTGAAAGATTCATTTGTTTTGTAGGCTTCTCCACACAATCTAATTGAAATATGAATGGGCACTGTATACATTGATTATGAGTGGCTAATACAACTAAAGAGAATAAATCCTCCAGTCGTACTAATATAAATGATAACACTAAGACACCCGTTGCTTTTTTTTATGGTCGCCAGAGGCGTGCCACGGTGGGATCAAATTATATAATACCCCTTGTAACACTGCCCCTATCGCCGGCCCAAGAAACCAGATCCAATAATAGGAAAAGTCCCGTCTTGCTATGGACAAAGCAAAACATCTCGCTGGGTTCAAACCGGCCCCCAAATAGCCCGGCGCCGTCCCCGTCGTCACGAAAGCAACGAGCCCAAAAACTGCACCAACCAATGCCGGCCCCAACTGCGGCCCAAAAATGGCAGCCTGCCTCGGATCCAGGCCAACCCCAAAAGCAAGGAATACCAAGTAGAAGGATGAGCATATCTCAAGAAGCAGCACTTGGCCGGCTGACAGTTCTGTTGGGTCGAACCAACAGCCCGTCGCATGCGATGCGGTGGTCTTTGCACTCCCCCATGTACCTAACAAGAGCCCGCCTGCGACCGCGGCCCCAAGCATTTGAAACACGATGTAGACCAATCCGCGGGGCACAGGGCACAATCCAGCGACGACCGTGGACCAGGTAATCAAGGGATTTAAGTGACCCCCCGATGCTGGCGCTGTTGCATAGATGCCGCTTGCGATGAGCACGCCACTCCAAATTGCCACGTACGAGCCGATCTCTTTGTCGCCGTATCCGCCAATGGTCATGCCAAACTGGCCCGACAGCCACACCAGCGCCGACGTGCCGAAACTTTCCACCACGGCCGCTTTCCAGATGCTCGGGTCGGTCCAGCCTTCGGTGTAATAACCGCGCCGTACAAACCAGGGTCGCTCGGCCGGCTTGTGCGTATACGTTGACTTGCGAGCGAAGGAACCGTCAAAGTTGGGAACCGAGAGGGATACCTTATCTGGGGTAACAGTAGTATCGAGAGTCGGTAGTGGTGGCGGTTGGCGTGTGTCGGCGAGATTTACTTGGTGACTATCGGTACTATTCAAGGGCAATGCTTGTTGACATGCCCTTGTCGGTGGAGGTTTTTGAGTTTCGCCCTCTGCCATTGTTTTGATTGTTTTGAGTTGATTCAGAGTTGCTGAACGAAGAGTTCATACCAGATGGCGTAGCTATCTGATAACGTATAAACTAAAGAGAAGCTGTTTGGTCTTTGAGTGTAGTGAAATCTGCGACGATTGTAGTGGAAGTTAAAGATGACAGGAGGGGGTGGGATTTTAAAGAAACAACTCGTCAGATGTTTACGAAGTACTGACTTATGCTTACTCTATGGGCGGGCTGGAGCTGCGGAGGGCAAGTTAGCTAGACCCGAGTGGGCCGGCGAGCACGGGCCACAGGCTGGGGACTACTCAGTAGGTCAGGAGAAACCCTCCTGATCTCGCTTTTGTACTTGCTTTCCTCCTTACTCTCTTTATCTGTATGTCGTATGTTTCGTTGGAATCGAGCACCTTGCTTCGAGATCCCGTATGCTGCTGCTACGTGACCCGTTACAAGAAATCCTGTAAAGAAAGAGAAAATAAACGCCGATGTACAAAGAGGAAGGGCGACTGTAGCGACCCCATCATAGCCAGCGATATCATACTTGTCTATTTTTTATATCACTTCCGTTGACTCTTTTTATTTTACCATCTTGACTCTCAACTGTGCGATTGCCTATTTAAGGAAGTTGCATCAACTGCATCCCCCGATTCTGCCTAAACTCCATGCGCTGTCACACGCTCACGTGAACCCGCGCCGCCTACGTGACCCGCTTGTCGATCCTGCAGTGTGTGTTTCCTCCAAATAGCGCGTCCAAAGCGCGTGAGCCCTAATGCGCCGCCGATTGACTTCGCTACACGAGACGACACAGGCTCCATCGTGGGGCTTCACACAGCGGCCGTTTCCGGCCACAAACGGGTCGACTGTCTTTTTGGTGCACGAAACAATCGCATTGTTGCCTGCGAGGCAGTGCCACAAGAAAGGGAGAGAGACAACAACAACGACGACTCGACCAACGTCGCACGAGCAAAGGAGATCAATTGCTTCTGCTTCTTTGTGCGGCCGTCTTCTATTTAAAACGAAGAGTCTCCCCTCCAATCTTGGGTGTTGGCTTGGAAACATCTTTTTGACCATCTTCACTTTTTGCATCACGATTCCTTTTATCGAGCTTGGATACTGTTCTTGCCAACTCTTTGCATTACCTTTTTTCGCCCCCATCCGACATGCACATGGCCGCATCCGGATTCATCTCCATCCCCGTTGTCTCTCCACACCCTCACCCGCCATGCCCTTCCTCTTCAGCCATGTCTGCGATCTCTTCCAACAGGTCGCCGACCTGCCGCCCGTCCGCCGCAGCCAGCCCCGGGCCGTCAACCAGGTCGTCCATGCCTGGTTTGCAACGCATCGCAGGGCGGTGGACCTGATGGTGGCGCCAGCCGCAGGCACTTCAACATCACCCGCCGGCCCTACGTCGACCTCATCGCCCGCTGTCGCAGACTCTTCTTTGTCATTCTCGTCGCCCGCTGTCGCGAGCTCCGCGGGCGGCACCGCCCTCCTCTCCACCCTCCTCCCCGACCGCCGCACCGACCGCGTCTACGCTCTCCAGGCCCGCGGCCTCCAGCGCATCCTCATCCGCGCCCTCGGCCTCGGCCACTCCCGCATCCCCGAGCTCTCCCGCTGGATGCGCCCCTGCGACCATGCCACCACCGGGCCCGTCGACCTCGCCGACTGTGTCGAGGCCATTCTGCAGCGGACGGTAATCCTCCCTCCCTCCCTCCCTCCTCCCTACCTCTTCCATTTGTTTTATTCAACCCCTGACTGTGTAGCCGAATCCCGTGCCAAACGTACCCGTCTCTGTCGAGGAGATTGACGCCATCCTGCACGGCATCGCCGCGCGTTGCCGGTTCAGTGCGCCTGCTATTCGGAGACAGAACACGGCTGCCACCAACACCGCCGCCAACGACTTTGTCGCTCCACCGCCCACCCAAGACGCCCTCGCCCGCCTCTACCAGCGCCTCGACGCGCGCGGCGCCAAGTGGCTGACCCGCGTCATCCTCAAAGACCTGCGGCCGGCCGTGCTGGACGGGACCGCGGTGGCGCGCGCCTTCCACCGGGCGCTGCCGCAGGCTCTGCAGGTGCATGCCGACTTGGAGGCGGCGGTGCGCTCTCTTTCTGAAGTTGGTGTCCGCCCCAAGCTTGGCATCAAGGTCGGCCGCCAACAGTGGGCCAAGGGCCGCAGCGTCCAGCACTGCATCGCCATGGGCGGCCCGCAGCGGATGAGCTGCGAGCACAAGATGGACGGCGAGTACGTGCAGCTACACGTGAACCTGGAGCACGGCGCGGACAGCAACGCCTGTCTGCAGCTCTTCTCCAAGAGCGGCAAGGACAGCACGTGGGACCGCGTGAACCTGCATGGCGCCATCCGCGAGTCACTTCGCCTTGGGCAGCCGGACTGCCCCATCACCAAGGGGTGCATCCTCGAGGGCGAGATGCTGGCCTACGATGAGAGGGTGAGCCCCCCCTTTCATCTTCCTTGGCATTTTAATGCAATGCTGTCGCTAACAAAGTAGGCCGAGAAAATCATGGACTTTGATGCCATCCGCAAGCACGTCAACCGCAGCGGGTCGCGGCTGTACTGCGACCCGCGCGCCGACACCCAGGACCACGAACACTTGATGATTGTCTACTACGATGTGATGCTCATCGACGACGACTCCCTTTTGGGGACCAGCCACGAAGACCGCTTCCGCCGCCTCGCCAAGCTGGTGGCCTGCCGCCAGGGCTACGCCGAGCTCGTCCAGCGCGAGGTCATTGACTTTCGCTCCCCCACGGCCCCTGCCCAGCTGCGCCGGGCCTTTGCGCGGTGCATCACCGCCCACCTCGAGGGCCTCGTCCTCAAGCCCTTGAAGGATCCTTATTTCGACCTCAAGGGGCCTGGCTCCGGCACCACATCGTCCACCACCCTCGAGTGGCCCTACCTCGCGTCCTACGTCATCAAGCTCAAAAAGGGCTACATTGGCGGCTTCGGCGAGGTTGGCGACTTTGCCGTCGTCGGCGGCCGCTACGACGCCGCCAAGGCCCGCGAGTACCCGCCCGACCTACCTGGTCTGCGCTGGACACATTTTTTCATTGGCTGCTTGGACACCCCCAAGCCGGGCCAAACACAGACACGCCCGCGCTTTGTCGTCACCAACGTGGTCACCCTGACCGTGGCCCAGATGACCTCCTTTCTGAGGAACTGCCGGCCCCGTGTTATCCCATACGAGAAGCGTAGTGGGAGGAAGACGAGGTACTCCCCGAGAAAGCCCGAGGAGGACATCGCCGCTCCCTTCGACCTCGCCCCCCTCGAACCCGGTCTCGACGACAGCAAAGGCGGGCCCACCGAACTCTTTGCCGACCCGCCCGTCGTCGACATCCGCTGCTTTTCGTTCCACCGCCAGGGCTACGGCCGCTTCTGGAGCCCGCGGTTCCCCTCTGTGGTCAAGTTCCACTTTGACCGTACGTATGCCGACGCCCTGGGGTTTGCCGACCTGCAAGCCATGGCCGTCGAGGCCGAGGCGCGGACGACGGTGTACGACGACGACTTTTTTGATGGGGTGGATGGGGACACGGGTGGTGGCGCCGACGACCCCGGGCACGCTCACTGGGTGGCCCAGCTCAAACGTGCCGACCCGCGCGGCATCGCCATGGACGCCGAGACGAGCCAGTCCCAGTCCCAGTCGCCCTCACAAACCACGGCCCGCAGTCAATCGACATCGGCGTCGACGCAGGGCCGCAGCCAGTCGGCGACGCGCCAGTTGGGGGGGTCGGCCGGCCTGGGCGCAACGTCCACGCCGTATCCGTTGATTGAAATCCACGAAGAAGACGAGGGCCACGACAAGCACAGCCAACTGTCCATCGTGACGGTCAAGACCTACAAGGACGAGAAAGGCGAGACGAGGGCGAGACCGGCCGCCGTCGTGACCGTGATTGACCTGACGGGCGATGACAGCCAAGAGGCGTCGAAAATGGAAGCGGTCAACGCTTCGGGGGAGGAGGTGGTTGTCAACGAGGTGGTGGTCGAGCCGCAACGAGAGGCCAAGGTCACAACACCGAAGCAGCGGGCAGCATCCCTTCCCCTGCTGCACAGGTCGCCTGCCACGCCGACCACGTCGACCACGCCCAAGGCACCGCCGCAGCACGACGCCTCGTCCTCGCCACTGCCGCCGGCGTCGTGCTCGCCCATCGACTTTGTCTCGAGCCTGACGGCGCCGTCGTCGACGACGACCGATGGCAGCCAAGACAGCCAGGCGAGTCAAGACAGTCTGGAGAGCGACGTCCAGGGCCACAAACCACCCCAGAGCCCAAGGAGCCTGCCGGGCGACAGTCCCAGCCGTACGCGGAAGAGACTGCGCGCCTGGGACGCCGCCAGCCTCTATCCCGCCGTCTCGCCGCCGCAGCTCAAGCGAGCACGGAGCGGTATCTAGCAAAAAAGAGGCGAAGCTGCGAGAGAGAGAGAGAGAGAGAGTGAGAGTGAGAAGGGGGGAAGAGAGCTGTCGTGAAAGAAGCAGTGGTGGAAAGGAAGCAGGGGAATCTCCATGAAACAAGAAACAAGAAACATCAATGCGCTTGTTTTGGGACCGACATAGTTTCCTTTTTCTCCTATTACCCGGGCACCGCCTGCCTCTTTTCGCGCTTATTGCTGGGTATGGCAGGGGAGGAGAATTTGTCGTCCCAACTTTTGGACCGCCTGTTTGGGGGTACGTGTTTCAGAATCGCTTGCGAAAAGACGACAGGCGATGGCAACCGGCCCGTGCACCGAGAGACAGAGAAAGAGGCAGACACAGACGACAAAAATACGAAGTATTACATCGTAGAAAACCAATATGATCCCCCTTCAAACAAGACGCTTGTCTGATTTTGGTGATGCATTCGCGTGGCGTTCATGTTTTTTGCGTAGTAGTCAAAGGAAGGCGTCGCAAGGCTCCAAGAGGAAGTCGATGGTGCGTCAGGGTCAAAACACACAAACAGCAACGTCGAGCTCCCCCTTTCTTCATTCGTTCCGACGTAGCCATCGGATAAATTCCCATAGCAAGGATATCCACAGGAATCGCAAATTCATCACGAATGTGCGCCGTTTCTTTCCTCGGGACACTCCATCCTCACCTTTATTAGGGGGTGCATCAGTGGGATCAAACGTCACGATGCGCTCAGAGCTTCTCCTGCCCTGTGGCTGAGGAGAAGCTGTCAGCAGCAATGACTCTTTTGTCGCAGAGAAGGACTGGAAATACAGAGCATTTGAGGCATGCAACCTGCTGTTACGTTCTTCCCACAGCCGTCTGCAACGCGTAATCTCGTCCAAGGGGCAGTGCGTGCCCAAGTCTTTAATCGTTCAGCGTTCAGCGTTGGATCGTGCCATTCCTTCTGAGTCGTTTGTCTCTGCAGCGTCGTTTTCGGTGCTGCTCCCAACACTCCGGCTGTCTTCAGCCTCATTAGGAGCACATGCCCTCCCCCACCGCCGCAAATGCAACGAGCTGCTGCAGTGCCAGCGAAAAATGTAAGCCCTAACGAGTAGCCAAACACGTCCGACGCAGAGGAGCAGAGGGGCACGGCGCCCGGAAGGATGAAGGGCGAAGTGGCGGAATGTCGGGCACAGCAGTATGCAGAGAGCAAAGAAGGATCGCAAAAAGAGGCTCTGTGGGATTACCGCACCAGCGCATCGGATTCTGACGCAGGAGAACCGACTTGGAGACGGCGTAAGCCAGCAACGCTTGTTTGAGTTTCGCTTGTTTGAGTTCGCCTTGTTTTTGAATTGACTAATTCAAGAAGTGATGAGCTGTGGCCAGCAGCCCCCATGACTTGTGTGCGGCTATGAAGCGCTGCCTCCCAACGCCATGGATCAGACATGTCAGGGCAAAAGGGAAACGGCTCCTGCTGCTCCCTTCCTGTTCTGTTCAGGATCATCGTTCGACGAGCAAAGACCGTCCCAGGCATTGAGGGGAAGACCAGATCAGGCAACGGTGGCCATGTCGTTCTGGCCTGTGCGAGCACGGAGTTTTCCGTACGGCGCACTTTCTTCCTTCTGCCCTCTGGTATTAAAACGATGGGTAAATTGACAATGCGCACGGCAATGATGCTTGCGATACAGGCCCTCGAACGGAGTAATTTAATACTCCACAGCCATGATGGAGCACAGTCGGGGCGTGCGCAAACTCTTGCGATCTTCTGTGCTCGTCTCCCCGTAAGGCGAGACTTTGACTCCGGAAAGAGGAGAAAGAGGAGACACAGCAATAAGCTTCCTGGCTTCATCTTCGCTTGCCTGGCCTTGTCTACTTTCGTCCCAACAGTTGCTTTTGTGTTTCGTCAGGGGGGGATCATGTTCGTTGGAAGAATACCGTTGTAAATAGACTGGGATTTTGTTTCGAAGATCAAACATCAAACAACGGCGTCGGCGGCCGTGGGCTAAGCTGGGCGATCAAAGGAGGGACGATCCTGGTCCGAGCCCCGTGTGCTTCTTCGTGCAGTTGGGGGCCGCCGTTCCCCTTCTGGCTCGTCGCTGGCTGGCGAGCCGCGTATCCTAGCCGTGCCATCCTAAGAGCATTGCAGTTGCGCTTGCTCGCCCCGTCTTCAACGGATACTTGGAGTTGAGCCCGGGCCTCACCTGTCAGGGGTAAATTAGGGTTGAACAGCCACGAAACGGGAGAGCGGGGAGAGTGAGGAACATTGAAAACGGAGAGGTTCGTAGCAACTACTTCTCTCCGTCTTGATGGTCTTTTCTTTTGGCAGCCAGACAAGAATAGAAGTTGACGATTGCAGCATTGCTAGTCAGCAGCCGTGAGAGATCAGAAATAGAAACAAGAAAGGTACAAGTCCATTGTCATCGTATTTACGGAGTATTCCGTATACTCGATACACTGTACGGAGTACTTGTAGGAAGAAAGGAAAGTAAAAGAAAAGCGCGCAAACTCAGTGATATGACTGCTCGTATTGCTCTTCTTTGGAGAATCTCAGGGCTTTCGCCGGAAATCAATATTGCGACATCTCATTTTGAGCTGCATGAGCCACCCCTGCAACACCCCCCTTCCGCACCTTCTCTTTCTTTTCTTTTTTATTTTGCTTTCTTTTTTCCCTCACTTCTACAAGTACTCGCGGTGTCTCCTTCCCCATTGCAACCCACACCTCTGCGCGCCTGCCCGTTTTATTTTGGGACAGAGCAGGTGAACGCCAAGGAAAGAACGGAAGGACCGTCTTGCAGGCCAGAGCAGAGTCGCTCCTACCCTCCCAGAGGCCCCCAAGAGGTGCGCGCGGGCGCGGAAGGTCGCCCTGGCGTCCACCGAAGATGGCGCATACAGAGATTGCACCCGACCGCCACCCAAAGAAGAAAGTAAAAATATGAAAATAGAAATTTAATAGCGACCGTATTATGACTTAGGATCTTGCGCGTTCGGGGAACCAACCGTTTCTGGCCCGGTCCTCCAAAAGTAAAAGACACAACACGGTATTGGCTGGGAAAGGTTTGACTAAAATGGAAAGAGCAAACATCGTGAAAAAGGAAAGAGCATCCAGCGCTGGTCGTTCTTTCCGCACTCTTTCTCTGTGTATCCAACACCTTTTCTGGCGATATTTCATCAAAGACACAATCTTCCTCAACGCTGAATAGGTTTTCTTTTTCATCCTCCGTTTCCATCTGCCGCCCCCAATTCTGCGCAATGGCCCATCCCCACAGAGAACAACGCCCATGCGCACGGAACACAGCTACCGTTCAGCAGCCGTCCAGGGTTTCCATGTAATTGACAAGGCACACCCACTTTCGGTGGCGATGTCCCCTTTTCTTTGTTTTTGTCCCGCGTCGGTCCTCCGTTTTCACATTCGAATGTCTCTGAGAAACCTGCAGTGTTGCATTCAAGCGGAAAACGTCGCCGTCGTTCACCCAAGCCGGAGTGACAAACAAGTCCTCCGTACTTGTACAAGCACTGAAAGAAAGGTATGCGACAACAAAGTATTTCGTATTTCTCTGACATCTCCCTCTCCCCGCCCGCCTTTGCACGACACCTCCGCGGCTCGAAGACATGTCCTCGGAGCGTCCTCCCGCTTCTGTTTGTTTGTGTAATGAACGAATGCACACTTCTCGGTCAAAGAACATTCTCCCAGCCCAACCGAGAGGCGGCATCAGAGTGGGCAGTCCGGCAACTCTACTGGGACTACGGAGTACTGGTAACCCCAAAGAGTTCTCCCCTTTTTGCCGCCTGGGTCACCTGGCTGAACCACCATGATGGCACAAGAACACTCAGAGAGAGCAGGGACTTGGGACCAACAGCGCGGCGCAATATGAGAGACCCTAACAGTCCAACACAACAGGAGCGCGCTTGTTCGGGCGTCCAGGGCCGTTACAACTGTTGGTGCTGCAGTGCAACGAGGTCGTTTCGGGGGATCGTTGGTTCAGAATGGCTCATGGGCCGCCCTGCATGCGAGAAAATGCATGCGACGAGGACGCACAGCATAGGATGCACAAATGTGCAGTGGCCAGCAACCTTCTCTCGGGGCCATTTGTCAACAATGGCCAGAAACGGCACATGTGCGCCGCAAGGTCCGCCGCCGTTTGAGGAAGAAGCAGAGAGGCTCTGAGAGTCTCCCAGTTGTCCCCTCATCTCCTGCTTTGTCGTGCACATGCATGCGCCACTTGTGTACCTCCTGCATGGGAAATATGGAGAGGTGACAGAGACAAAGCGCACGGGGCGTACCAGTCGGTCATGGGCACTTTGCTGTCTGAACAAACGACGCGATGCACAACTCGGCTGCACAAGCTCATGCCCCTCCGCCCGATACGGAGGTACAAGTAAGATACATCGTCCATCGTCCATGCACCCGTACCCCGTTCTGAGTACCACGATTTTTAACGTTGCAGGCCACGAAGATACCTCGCTGCTGTGGTTTTTTGTGTGTTTTTTTCCTCTGTGTGTTCTGTGGCAAAGGACCCTGGCTCACATCCCCATCCGCTCCCCCTTGCAGCCTTTCTGCAGCTAAACACACCCCTGGTCGTTTTAGACGCAGCCATCGTTTTTATCCCGTCCTCTTAGCAAACGGTGATCTTGCCGCACCCGCGCCCCCATCTCTTTTCCGGGCCCCTCGTCTTTATTTTTATTTTTATTTCTACCTCTATTTTTTTTTTACTCCGTACAAGCAGTTCTGTTTTCAGCGGCTTGTCTCGTGCTGTGCTAACGTCTTTTTCCTCTCATGCACGAGATTCTCGTTGTGATTACTCTGTATCACAGTGGCGTCCCCCACTCCCCAAGAGCAGATCTGCACGCAGTATCACTCGTACGAGTTGCGGAGCACGAGCTGAAAGACTCGCGGGGGAACACAACGCGAATAATGTGTCCAGAAGTGTAAAGAGCCCGTTCAGATCACCCCCAATGCTGACACAAAAGTTCAAGCTTCAAAACGGAGACTTTTGTGTTGGTTTTTGCATTTTCTTCCTCGGTGTCTTTGCTGCCTGTCGTCTCGACGTCAGGTTTGCATCGGTTGAAGGCAAATTGGACCGTGGGGTCGTATTGTCCTGATCTTTTTGTAAGTCGGTTACAACACGGAGAGCATAGCAAAACAGGCCGTCAGAATACGGAGGTCGCCCAGAGCATCCTACGCCGCAAGACGACGCAAAAAATACCAAGGCCAGCTAGCACCGATGATGGACACAGAACAACAAAGGAAGATGACCTCGCCAAAATAGCAACTGGCCTGGCCTGGCCAAATGACAGGGAATAAGGATGGGCCAGTGCAACCCTTGGGCCCTGGCCCACGACCATGTATCCTTCCATGCCACCGTAAAGGTTCGAGCTCCACACTTGCCATCTCACTTTTGTTCTTCGACCCGTCCGTGAGCCGGGGGCAAAGCCCTTCTCTCTCTCCCCCAGTTCGCCGCTTTGGGCTGCAGACTGGCTGCCCTCAGACGTTTTCTTCTTTCTTTCTCGTTACCTTTCCTGTTGTTCGTGTTTTCCCTCAACTTTATCCTCTTCCATCCCTTTCCTCTGTTTGCTTCCTTCGTCGTTACCTTGCCCCTTCTTCACTTTGCTGCTTATTCTTTTCAAACACTCCTTTCTCGACTCCTGACTCCTAGATTCAAACTCTCCTTCTTGTCCTCTTTCACTGCCCTCGTTCACCTTCTTTTCCCTTTCGAGTCAAAGTCGAAAATTAATATAAATCGACGTTGACACCCCTCGAGAACATCTTCTCTTGCCTTTTCTTCTTCAGACAGGTCTCACATCCAAATCAAACAAACTTCCTCTTCTATTTCTTCCCTTCTTCTTCAACCCAAAAATACATTATTTTTCCCACCTCTTTGGATCCTGCCGGTCTTGCCATCCTCTTTTCTTATTGTGGGGTTATCCTAAAAAAAACGCTCTGGAAGCCTTCATTGTCAATATACAGCCCACTTTCCCCAGTTGTCCTCCCATATCTAACACCAAAAACGGTCTCCAATCTGGCCGGCGCTTAACTTTTATATTGCACTCATTTTCCCACGCGCTGTTTACGCAACGCTCTTTTCCGTCCACCAAGGCTTTCTTTGACAAACGAGTCAGCCCTCTTGTTCTTTTTATATATTACTTTTCTCCCGTCCATTCGGTTCTTCATTTTCTTCAACGCCAACACCATCCACAATGGCTGCACGATCGTTCACCGTCCTGGCCGGCTTACTGGCAGTCGCCTCGGCAACACCATGCAAGCTGCCCACCTACACGCTTCCCTCGACCGGTACTGGTGAGTTATTGCAGTTTCTTGTTAACTCTTCTTGTCTCTCCATGTACAAAACTAACATTGTCCAGGTACCGAGCTCCCTGCTGTTGGCTCTGGCTTGACTCTGCTGAAGATCGCCATTGGTCACGGCATTCAGAACTACACGTGCGCCTCCAACACCGCGTCCACAGTCGCCACCGGTGCCCTGGCCGTTCTTTACGACATCACCAACCTGTTCCCCGGTACCGTAAAGACCGGCCTTACTGCGGATGCCTTCAACGCCATTTCTGGCTCCGTTCTCTGGGGCCAGGACATCCCGCTGAACCTCCAGTCCGCCAACGCCGCCAGCCCCGGTTCTGCCGCAACTCCCAACGTCTTGGCCGAGGCTGACTACGGTGCCGTTGTCGCCGATCCCTTCCTGGCCGCCTCTTCCCTCGCCCTGCCCGGTGTCCTGCCCAGCCCTGCGCCGTTCCTGGGCCACCACTACTTTGACGCCAGCGGTGTTCCCACCTTTGACCTGTCGGCCTCCAACCTCTTTGGCAGCATGAACAAGACTGGCGACGTCAAGGCGCCCTCCACGGCCGACACCGGTATCCTGGCCTCGGGTGCCGTCGACTGGCTGCAACTGTCCGCCAGCAGCAACGGCCTCTCCAAAGGTATCAAGCTCGTGTACCGCGTCATCACCGCCGGTGGCGCCTCGCAGACGTGCAGCGTCCTCGATGCTGCTGGAGGCAGCGTCCCGTACGCTGCCTTCTACTGGTTCTTCGGTTAAACAAAGAAAACACCAGTGTTTACCAACGACAACAAACGACCCAACCTCCACGATTCCCATTACACAACATGGACATCTCTTTCCACCTTGGAGGACCTACCAACATCTATTTTGTACCAAAATCCGACTTCACATTTCTTTTTTTCCTCTCGACATTCTTCATTTCGCTTCGAATCAACTTTTCGTTTTTCGGCTGGCTTTTGGATATACCCTGCCTTTTTTTTACAATCATCTTTTCTTTTCGTTTCTCTATTTTTCAACATTCATACAGGCACTGAAGTGTACAGTAGCGGATCGCAGTCTAGGAACGAGACAGACCGGGTTGCATTTTTGACTTCTACTTCTGCATCAACAACCTTTTTTTTTTCACTTTCAAAATTATATTCTAATGTTCGGGACAAAAATCAAATAAACCTCTTTGGGTATCTAGAGAAGGGCAAGCCTTCGGGAACTACAACTTGTACAGCAGCGACAGAAAAATTTAAATTTAAAAATTACAAGCCAAACAGACGATCGACGAGCGATTTCTTCATAAAAAAAAAGGATGTCCTCAAAATACCAACACTAGCTAAACTTGCCTCTCAAGGCAAGTCGTGATCGTATCAAAAGAGACTGTACTCCGAATTCTCACTCAACTGAGGATGCTGTACCCGCCGTTTACTCGGTGTAGTAAGATTGGGCCCTTATGCAATACGAAAGACAGGGCACGGCAACGCCCGAAACCGTGCTGTAAAATGAGCAGGCGGCCCGTTGCGAGAGACCCTCGAACAAGTCCTTCCTGCCCTGTATTGCTCGTCTTCTTCGAAGTAGAATAAAAGGAACGTCTTGCCTTGTCCTCCCACTCCCATGGGTCTAGTTCTCGTATATTTTTAGGTAGTGGCTGGGGTTTCCATTTGGGATCTCGCCGCCCAGCCTCAGCAAAGGAACGCCCCCAGCGGCTAACGATTGGCCGACAGCGGCACGCAGCGCAGACACGTCGCGACACGCAACGACGATGAAGCGGGCCTCTGACATATTGAAGGAGCACGAGACCGAAAGCGTGAGAGAAATAATGTCCCAAACGGTAAGTCGAGAAGAGGGAAAGAGAAGGTGAGGCGGCCCAAGGCTGAAGTGACGACGACTATGTCGTGTATGTCGTCGTAGGCCCCTCCCCCCACTCATAAGCCCAACCTCTGGCGGCAGGTCTTCACGAGAATCGGATTTAACGACTTTGTCTACTCCCGATGGTGTAGCTGGTGATCACGTTCGACTGTAATGGCTACATTGTTATCGAAAAGTCGCCGATTCGATTTCGGCTCGGGAGAAATCTGAGTGTTTTATTTTTGCCCATTCGAGCTCTTTTTTTTGCAACACAGCATGATCCATATTTTATGGTATCACGAAGCGCCAGGCATGAGCGCAGCACGGCGAATAGAGTTTGAAAATGGCAGGTATGGCAAAGATGTCTCGGCAGATCGATCCCCTGTTTTCCTTTTTGTAACAAACCCCAGCAATGTCTGAGTTTGTAGGAAAGGTCATGCCAAATCAGAGGACAATGGACATGATGTCACAAGATGTGATGAAACCAAAGTTCAAAATAAAGTTGTATTTTATTCTGTTCTTTTTAAATACAAAAATTAAAGGAAAAATAAGGCACTTTTTTTTCCTTTTTTTTTTCCCTTTTTCTTTTCTTTTTTCTTTTCTACTATTTTATGCAAAATGGAAATAAAATAAAACGTACATGAGTTAAAAACGAAAGATCATAAGAAATCCATCGATAAATGTGCTTTCGCAAAATAAAATTTATGACGCTTCATTCGCGGAAGGTAATAAGCTTACATAACCGCAAAGTCACGAACCTTTGTTTCATTACCATTCATGTAAAGGGAAAAAAAATAGATTCATAAATCAATATGGTAGGATAGTATAAACATAAAGGACAAGAAAAAAACCCAAGAAGTAATCCAAAAAGAAGGGTCCTGTCCACCCCTCCCTTTCTTCCTCTTTCCTTCCCTCCTTTTAAAAAGATGGCATCGTCAAACCCAAGAGGAGACACTATGCTTTCATTGTCCATCATCCATCCCTGTGTCGTTTGTCGTTACAGCCAATGTCGTCATGAAGAATTAGGGGTCCCCATTTCAGAAGACACCCATCGTCCTCTTAACCAATGACCGCGTCAACAAATGCAATGAAGAGGAGACCGAGAAGACTAGAAAGAAATAGGGTCGCTCCCGGCTCTCCGGCGAGTTCCCGTTCCAAGACAGACGATGTTCTGCCTTTTATCCGAGAAGGTATTCGTCGTGTTTGGTGTTTTCGTAGTCGTAAAGTGTAAAGTTTGAGATCGACCGTTTTAGATATCGCCGTGTTCCCACGTCGATAACGCTGACGCAGAGAGTGTTATCCTCCCAAAGGGTGCCGTCCCGATAGGGCACGCCCACTTCGTCTGTCGATCAAATCGGACGTGCACCCGTCGGTCCAGCCCCTTCAGTCGTCCACCCCTTCGTCATCGTTCATCTTGCCGGTCGGAGAGTTGTCGTAGGAGGGGACTGCTTACGCAGCAGCGGGGTTGGCGTTCATCTGGAATTGTTAGTAGCGGATCGTTGATGGATGTAACGTCGACGGGGACGGCGACGTTGACCGCTTCTCATCACCGCCGCTCGCGGTTCGCCTGCTGCGCAGGCTCACCAGCTCGAACTCACCTTGCGCTTGCCGCCCGGCGTGGTCGTCACGTTGACAAAGCGGCGCGTGTACTGCTCGCGCTTGTGCGCGCGGCCCTTGGGCGTCTTCTTCGTCTCCTGCGGCTCGACCTTGGGGGTCTGCGACTTGACCTTGCCGGCACGCGCCAGACTGCCGTGAACCTTGCCCATGATGAATGTGGTGTTGTGTTGTTGTTGCGGGTGTTTTGGAGTGTTGTAGTAGAGCGATTTGGTGGTTGTTGCGTTCGTTGTGTGCGTGCGTTGTCGCGGTGTGGTGATGGTGGTGGTGATGATGCAGATGGAAAGTTCGTGGTCAAAAGTGGGAAACGGGCATTTTTAAGAAGGGCGGGCGAAAAGACGGCGAGGCAGGATGGAGATTGGGGGGCAGAGTCACGTGTTCGCCACTATTGGTAAAGTGCAGCTTTTGTGGGGCCCTGTCAAGTCAGTTTGGGCAATTGTGAGCCTCCCTTTCGCCGTATGACTCTACAACCTCGCCACTGGAATTACCTCTTCAGGCCCTTGTTCCTCAGAATTCAGGTACCAAACAGGCCCAGATGTCCGCAGCCCGGCGTTAACAACCAACTCCGGCATCGCCAAGTACCTGGCTATGTAAATCAACGGCATGTTTGACAGTCATTAGGAAATAAGACACAAATTTGTATTTTTGACAAAAAAGCAACACGCTTCTCTTGATTTTGGTTCGCATGTGGAAATAAGGAGGGTAAAAACAAATCACAAGCAAAAGAATTCAACGTTTGGTGATATTTAAAAAATAAAAAAAGCGCAGTAACAGAAAAGCAATCGTATCCAAAAGGAGTGTTGAAACGAGCAAAAAAAAATAAACCAAAAAAATAGATGGGATGGGTGTGTGCTTTCATATCCAACAAGACCCCAGACAAATGGGTCTCAGATCATCCTGCTCCTTGTCGTTCGTTGTCGTAGAAATTATATCTCGGGGTTCGTTCTCCATTTTTCGTGTCTTTCCTCTCCCATGTCACCACACCGCCGTGGCGCTCCACTCCGGTCGATCTGTATCTATCTGCGCGCATCGAGACCGCCCGCCAACTCCTGCTCCAGACCGGCCGGGTGCGTCACGTACTCCTGCGGGCGCGGGTCCTCGGCGGTCCACTGCCCGCCGCCCGAGGGCATGGGCACTTGGCCCGTCTGCTGCTGGGCGGCGGCCTGGGCGGCCGCGTGGCCCGCGCTGCCGGGCACGGTGCGCACCATTTGGCGGAAGCGGTAGACCTCGTCCAGAATCATCTTGCGCATGTCCTCGACCTCCTCGACGACCTCAAAGTCGAAATTGAACGTGGTGGGGCAGTCGGGCTCGTCGCTGGCGTCGTGCCAGATCTGGAGGTAGTGGTGCTCCAGGGCCTGCTCGACCGAGATGCGGCTGCTGGGGTCAAAGGCGAGCATGCGGTCCAACAAGTCGAGGGCGTCCGGGTTGGCGTTGGGGAACAGGATGGGGAAGGGCCGCTTGGGCATAAAGGGCAGGTTGCGGACGTACTCCTGGGCGCGGGAGGAGCCGATGCGGGCCAGGGTGACCTCGTTGGGGGTGCCGAGGATCTGGAGGATCTGGTTGAGCTGGTCGACGTAGTCGCGGCCCTTGAAGAAGGGGCGGGAGCCGAGCAGCTCGGCCAAAATGCAGCCGACGGACCAGACGTCAATGGCCTTTGTGTAGCTCTGGAAGCTGAGCATGATTTCGGGGGCGCGGTACCAGCGGGTGGCGACGTATTCGGTCATGTAGCCGGCGTTCTCCTCAGGGTCCACGGAAAACCCGCGGGCGAGACCGAAATCGCAAATCTTGAGCTCGCAGTCGGCGTTAACGAGCAAGTTACCGGGCTTCAAGTCGCGGTGCAGGACGTTGGCAGAGTGGATGTATTTCAGGCCGCACAGGATCTGGTAGATGAAGGACTGGAAGTGGGCATCGGTGAGGGGTTGGCCGGAGCGGATGATGGCCGCCAGGTCGCACTCCATGAGTTCTGGGCTGTTAGCATGGGCGCAAATTGGGAGAAAGAGGGATGCGTCGGGCTACACACCTTCGTAGAGATACGTCTCGTTGAAGTTGCTTGGCCGCGGAATGTCCATGTCGTAGAGACAGGTGATCTGTTGGGGGCTTGTCAGTATGCTTTCAGCAGTTTTGAGAGGACCGGCCGTGAGAGAGCCGGGTGTGACCTACATTGCGGTGGCCGCGGAAGTGCTGCAGCAGCTTGATCTCGCGCAGCGCGCGCTTCGCGAGGATCTTCTTGCTAAAGACATTGGTGACCTTCTTGATGGCGACGCCCTCGTTCGTCTGGTTGTTGACGGCGGCGCACACAATGCCGTACGCGCCCTGGCCAAGCTCCTTGGTCACGGTGTAGCGCTCATCGACGATAAAGTCCTGGTTGAAGACCTTGAAGACCTTGCGGCCCTGCAGATCGGCCATCTTTGCGGTGGTGGGGGGAGGGGGGAAGGAGGGGAGGATAAATGGAGAGGAGGGTGAAGAAGGACTTCAGCAACAGCTCGAGAACTGTTGAGGATGAAGTTGTAAGAGTAAGAAAGACGTTGAGGACAATGACCGGGTCTGTCGAGGTTAAGGTCGAAGAGGTCGAGTCGAACAAGGTCTCGGACGAGAACGAAGGAAGAGAGGCTGTCAGGGTATTGGGTGTCGGTTGGCTCTTGGGGGCTCTTTTGGTGGGGTCGTGCGAGGCGCAAGGAAAAAGGGCTGATGATTATGGCGGGGCTGAAACGAGCCAACGGCGGCGCGAAATGGGTGGTAAGCTTGCGGATTTGGATTTGGCCCGCAGGAAGGAGGGGAGACGGAGTGAGATTGAGATGGGGGAAATGCGGAAGGATCGGGATACAAGGCACAAAAAAACAGAAGACAAAAAGAAGCAAATGAAAAAGGCTGGGATACGAGGACGATATGAGGTCTTTATGCGATTGAACAAAAGTCGTTGCAAGTCGTCGCAAGAGGCAGGCGCGTCCAGTCTAACAAGAAGGCGTCGAATGGAAGGCGCCAAATGGGGAAGGCACGAGGGGGACTGGGGCAGTGAGAAAACGTCGAGGAGGCGAAACGGGCGGCAGCAAGTGGAAAAAGAAAAGGGGAGACAGGAACAGGGACACAGACAGGCAAAGAGACAGAGACGGAAAGGGGAAAGGCGAAAGGGGAAAAGAGGAGGGCGACAAAAGAGAACAAGGGCCGGACGACGGAAGCTTATTTGGAGGGGGGAGGGGAGAAACGCAAACGTCGAGGGCGAGGCGAGAGACAAGAGAGGGGAACTGTTTAACAGAGCAGAAGAGAAAGAACGGCTCAAAATACGGGTGGCTCTTGCAGTATTTATGATATTGAGGGTCGCTCTTTCTTGTTTTGCTTGACGCTCTTTCCTTGTTATTTATCATCACCTTTTTGTCCGTTCTTGCCATCTCCAGTGAAGCATACGAATGAGGGACCCCTGGTCAACTTGGGCGGCATCGAGCTGTTGAGCTTACCCTACTGCCCTTGCGACCGCGTGCTAGGCTGGAAACAAACCAACGGCGAACAGCCAGCGCGGCACTAAAAGCGCAACCACAGGCTGTTGCTGTACGCCAATTCGCCAGTGACGAAAGGGGTGGACAGGGGGCGAGGCTAGCTCCGTCGTGGGCGGCAAACTCAGGACAAGACAGAGGATAATTACGACCTGACGACGTCAGATCGAAGACAAGATTGAAAGAACTCTGAAAACAGCTGCCAACACGGCAGACTAAACCGGTTCCGCCCAGCGATGCTGGGCTGCAAAGAAGAGGCGTGACCAGATGGTTGTGCGGGAGATTGTGACGATCCAGGAACCGCAGCGAGGCCAGCGAGGTCAGCGAGGCCACCCCGGCCCTGGCCACGGTCACGGCCCTATGAGAACGCATGGCAACCTGGCTAGGAGCCACCCCCAGTGGACACCGTAGCCGCGCGCGACATCCATCTTTTGGTCGATGGCTGGTGATCAGGAACATGAGCGGCAATTCCTTCCATTCTGTCGCCGTGGCATCAATACAACAGGAAGACGTAGACAAAAGCCAAGGATCCGACGTGGCGCAGGCAGAGAGGATCGTCAACGATGTCGACAACGTCAACAAACAACCAATCTGCCATGCTCTTCTGGCGCGGCCAAGCGTGGCTCCTGCTTGTTCAGACGCTAGTTAAGCGCAGCAATGTACGAACAATATGCAAGGGGAACTTTGAGAAGAGGGTGTGCGGCCGTCGATGCAGGTCCCCCCTGCGCGGTTAACATGTCACGAAGGGGGGGAAGCACGAATACAGATGGGCAGAACAGTAGGAAGACGATCCCAAGCGTCTGGCTCTTGGGAAGCACTATCATCGGTGGAGGCAACAGCCTTTCGTGAAGGGGCCCGTTCTGGGGAGGCCCGTTGCCGCGGGATGGAAAGACAAGCGAGGCGCGTCAAAGAGGAAGATGGGGGAAAGAAGACCAGCCACGAAAGCACGAAGGATAAGGATGAGAAGCATGGCGAGACGCGCAAACAGGCTGGTGTGGGGTGGTGCGTGTCCCAATACACGAGAGGATCGTGTGTGCTCTTCTGGCCTGTCCCAGAGGAGCCGCAAAGTGGCACATATTTTTTTTTGATCCGCGACCTGACGATGAGTCTGTAACGCCAACTGGGGCCAACTACTTGCATAACGGGCCAAGCATGTGACTGTTGGCATATATGCGATGTGACTCGGTACAAAGGCCCTTCTCTGTGCACGTAATTGTGTGCCTCGAGACAGTGGTATCCCTTGTTTAGTAGGATGGTCACTGTGTCTTACATCATGGGTGTCTTGATACCCCAGTCTCGTCAGAATGAGAAAGGTGCCTTGGATGTTGAAAAATGGTGTATAAAGAAAGCTGGTAAAAGAAAATGGCTAGACTATGTCGACAGGAAATCACAGCTTTCCCCCGCCTCTATGGCGAGATCTCCGGAAAGGTCGCTTTCAAAAAATTCTTGCTGAACCGTGTCGTCTGCTCGTAAGCCGTGTTGAACCCATCGCGGCCGCCGTAGTACGGGTCCGAAATAACCTCGCGGCCGTCCCCGTCGGGTGTCGCGTACGCGCCAAACAGCATCACCTGGGCCTTCTTGTTGGGGTGCCGTTGCTGTAGTTTCTGAAGGTCCGCCAGGTTCTGCCGGTCCATGGCAAAGATGTAGTCAAAGCGGTCGAGGTCGGCGGGCTGGAGGGTGCGGGCGCGGTGGGAGTAGTCGGTGATACCGTGGGCGGCGAGGGTGGCCATGGTGCGGTCGTCGGGGTCGTCACCGGTGTGGTAGGAGACTGCAAGTTAGCACATCGAACAATATCGAATACCAAATACGTCACGGCCGAGACTTACTTGTCCCGCACGAGTCCACTTTGGACACACACGCGTTGTAGGGCTCCTTCTTGACCATGGCCTGAAAGACGCCCTCGGCCATGGTGGAGCGGCAGATGTTGCCCATGCAGCAGAAAAGGACGGCGATCTGGTCGGGCATCGTGGAGGTCGGTGGAACAAGGAGGAAAGGATAGAAAGGTAGAAGAGGAAGAAAAGAGAGAGCTATCAGCTGCAGAGCTACCCCACGATGTGCTACTATTAGGCGGGGCTACTGTTGGTGGCCGATAAGATAAGGTTTTGGTGAGCCTGCCTTATACGGAAGCTTGCACCACCAACGTCATTTTGTTTTTTGAACACTCTCAACACAGAAAAGACTAAACAGTTAAAGTTTTTTTTTCATCTCTCTTTTCTTTCATCTTCTATTTTTCATTCCAATTCGTACACTTCCAACCAAGCTCGGACGGCTTCTTTCTGGACCTCCTTCAACCGCATCCGATCAACACGAATAATCGCCTTCGGATCCAAGCGCAAAATGACTTCAGATCCGACATGAGCTCCGAAACGCGGTTCACGACCGCAGCTGATATTTTTGACCGCCTCCACCGTATCACCGCGGCCGACGCCGACGTCTTCACGGTCACTCACGTGACGCAGGCCGACCTGCGCGAGCTCGATCGAGAACGGGATGTGCGCGAACGTCGTGTTCGGTTTCTTTACGAGCCGGATCAACAAGGCGGTCGCCTCGTGGTGACGATCCCCACCGCACCACACGAGACGGTGCATGGTGAACTGGAATTCGACTTTCTGATCCAAGTATATCGGATGGGCTTAAACGATGCCTGGAAGCGAATTGGGTCCACCACCTTTTCTGTCGATTTATACACGACCGAGACGACGTCCTCAACCTTTACGGGCTCCATTTGCGAGGCCGATGCGGGTTGCCAACCGCGACCTAACCGATCTTTCAGAGCCTCCTAGCCAACCGTCGTCTTTGAAGTGGGCTACACGTTGTCGTTGGACGACCTGTACCGAAAGAGAGATTTCTGGTTCTCGCGAAGTCACCACGACGTGAAAATCGTGCTGCTCATCAAGATCATCCCGGACAGCCCTGACAAACGAATCCGGATCGAACAGTGGCAGGAGCGGCCCAGGACGGCGACCAATCCCCGGACGGGTGCGACGTTGACACGTCAAGCAAGCGCCGCCTTCGATCCCGTGTGTGTTCAAACGGTTCAGGTCGCATAGCGACACGAGATGATACCATACGACAAAGCCAACGATGAACTTCAAATGGACCCGTCCTCATTCCACGTGATGCATGATGAAAGCCGAGACGGTCCGCTGACACTGGACTTTGCGCAGTGCTTCTTGCGTGAGCCAGTTGGACCAGACGAGCACGATGTTGTATTTACGGACGAAGGACTGCAGAGGTGCGCCATGTGCGTGTGGGACATGGAGTGGAGGCCGGGCACGTAGCCGCGTTGCAGAGGAATAAAAGACGTTATCTACAGCACATGGCGATGTTTGTCTTGCAGGAACAAAAAAGAAAATCAATGACCACCGACAATAATAGATAATAGATAATAGTGTACAACCGAATTAAAAAAAACAAAGAAACCCCTTTTTTGGAAATTAGAAGAATGGTATGAAGAGAAAAAAAAACAGAAAAGTCGATTTAAGAAAAGCAGAGCGAGCACACGCCCACTCCAGGGAGATCAGTGTATGTATTTTGTTGCAATTCGAGGTCGAATTACAGATTAAGCTCTAATCACAGAGAGAGTGCGGGAGGAGGAGGAGACTGCGCACGGGCTTAGAAGGCCAGGACGTACGCGGCGCCAAACGCGACGACACCGGCCAGGCCAGCGGCGACCGAGCGGATGCTGGCGCCAGCCGTGACGACCGACGAGGGGGCGGACTACACGCAGGGGAGTTAGCAATGGACATTATCGTGGGGAACGGAGGGTTGGGGACATACGGTGGTGCCGCTGCCGGCCGAGCCAGTGCCAGCGGCGGTGCCGTTGGAGGCGCCCGAGCCCGAGGTGGGCTTGGCGGCACTGCCGGAGGTGGCCGAAGCAGCCGCCGAGGCAGCCGCCGAGGCAGCAGCGCTGGAGGCACCAGCGGCAGCGGACGAGCCGGCCGGGGCCGCAGCACCAGACGACGCAGCAGGGACACCACCGCTAGCCGCCGCAGAGCTGGAAGCAGCACCGGCACCACCAGCGGGAGCACTCACAGAAGACGCAGCCGCAGCAGGGGCCGACGCCGACGACGCGGCGACACCGCTAGCGGCCGAGGAACCGGCAGCCGCAGCGCCGGTCGAGGACGCGGCAGCGGCGGGGGCCGACGAGGAAGTAGCAACGGCGGCGGCGGACGAGGGCGCACCGGCGGCGGACGACGAAGCGGCCGAACCGGCACCACCGGGCAGAGCGGTGCCGACATCAGCCTGGGAGCCGGCCTCCGGGGTGGTGGCCAGACCGCAAGCAGCGGCGGCGGCGGTCAGGGAGTCGCCGTAGTACTTCCAGATGTCGTCGTTGTCCGGGCCGGCGCACTGCAGGCAGTTGTCGTAGTCGGTGAGGAAGACGTTGTCGTTGCAGACGCTGGAGACGGCCTGGGACTCAAGGATGGCCTGACCTGGGAATTGTTAGCAAACGAGCGCAGCGAGTGAGTGTTCGACGCGAGGACAAAAAGGAACTTACCGCAGTTGTCGTGGCAGTTGTACAGGGGCGAGCCGGGGGACAGGTCCTGGCGGGCGCGGATGCCGGCCATCAGAGGCGAGGCGGCCGAAGCAGATGCGCCAACGGCGAGGACGCTGCTGACGAGGATCTTGGAAGCAACCATTTTGATTTTGTGTTTTGGGTGTTGTTTAGAACGAGTGTCTTAAAAACGAAAGGCTGGGTGAAAGCAAGTGAAAGCGAGAGTGGAGGTGGAAGGTGAAGAGTGAGGTGAGTTTTCTGTGAGTGATGAAGAGAGAGAGGAAAAGAGAAGGGAAAAAAAGCACATGAAAGACGCCGAGACGACGAGCTTATATCTCTACAGATGGGCGGCGAGGGAAGACCCAGTCTCTGCCTGGGCACGTCGTACGCAAGCATGCAAGAGCCAGGACCAGGACCAGAACCAAGGCCACAACAAGGACAATGCAGACGGAGTCCGGCCGGGGGATCCAGTCGGAGGGCCCAGGCAGACTACAAACAAGCCAGAGCGAGCCATGTGGGGGCCCAGGAACAAGGGGAGCTTCATGGACTGCATGCAGGAAGCTGTGTTATGCTCTGGTGGAGAGCTGTGAAAGAAACCTGCAAGAACGTGCGTATCGCCCTACGTGCGGACCATTTCTGCGTTCTCCTTTCTCCATCCGTAGCAACCACAAGTGTGCGGGCTTGTGTGCGAGCTTGCTGCTGTCCGGATCCTTTCCAATCTCATTCAATCTCGTTTCGCCACACTCGCGCCCTCTCTTTTGGGGTGTGTCTAGCTCGCTGCTGAAGCTCTACTT
The DNA here is from genome assembly GCA_021397985.1 of Sporothrix dimorphospora. Taxonomy (NCBI): domain Eukaryota; kingdom Fungi; phylum Ascomycota; class Sordariomycetes; order Ophiostomatales; family Ophiostomataceae; genus Sporothrix; species Sporothrix dimorphospora. The sequence goes on from WOUA01000023.1 coordinate 243,237, forward strand.
TCTTTTCTTTTTCTTCACTCTCCCTTTTTCAAAATGAGCTGCTCGGTCCGCCGCCTTGGCGCATGCGTCATCCCCCATTTCGGATCTTCTTGTAGGGGGGGAAGCTTTTTCAATAATAATAACAAGAAGGGGAGGCGAACCACTGTGACTCGAGCCGGGTTTGGGTGTTTGTGGAGGGTGGTTGTCGTCTCCACTGGTGGTTATTCCTCCGTAGCCGCTGGTCGGGCTGCATGATATTGGGTCTGTTTTTGGCAAGGTCCCGTTTTGATTTTATTCCATTCTTTTTCGCTTTCTCCTTCTTTGTTTTTGCTATCTTCTCCTCTTAATCGAATGAGTCTTTTAACGGGTACGTCGGGAAGTAGAATATGGAGTTACGAATGGTTGATGGAGCACTCCATACAAATTACCTGGATGTCTTTGAGGAAGATGCGAGGAAATCAAGAAATCATCTCACATTTCCTATTCTGGATGGCCTTTCTAGCAGAAAGCGGCTCTGAATACGCCGGTATGCAATGCAGTTCGCTGGCAACCTGCATTGGCGCTGTGGAGAGGATCACGACAAGCAGGGGAGGCTGGAGGTCGCAAGCGGCTGCAGCGACAAGAATGGAAAACACGGAAAACACGGAAGGCAGAAGGCGGAAGGTGGAAGACATGGGTTGCTGAGAGAACAATGGCTCTTTTTCATGGTCGACGCAACCGAAGTGACAGGAACAGAAATACAGTTCTGGAAGGAAAGAGGGCTACTCCGTGAGAACGGAGTACCACTACTACTTCAATATACTTGGCATGCCAAGCGGGTGTGGCCGGTGGTCCAGGCCAATTCCCTGGACGTCTCGAGCTGTGGCTCGTCTTCAACTTTGCCTGCCCCGGCCAAGCCTAGTCTAACCCGCTTTCTTTTCTTTTCGCCAGCCTTTTCCTCTTTTTTTCATCTTTTCTTTTCGTCCACGCGGGACTCCACTCTGCAAGCGACTTTCCTCTCACGCGTGGGTCTGCAAGGTCGGCAGCGGCGCAAGGGTGCAAGGGCTTTTCGAACCGGTCGGTGCGACCATAATGCTCCGTATTTCCTCCGTGTTGCCACTTGAGAGACCAGAACCAGAAACGTGAGTATCCCTAGAACCGTCTGGCCGTCAACTTGGGGAAAGCAAACCAAAAAAGATCATCGTCCTGGCTCGGCCTCGCATCCCACGATGATCCCCTTCACGATGGGGTGCCGATCAAAGGCTTTCTACCTCCCGATTCTAAATTTATCAACAGTAGTCAACAAGAGGGTGTTGTAATAAACAATGCTGTGACAAAAGATGCTTCTCATCCGATGCTCTCTTTGTCCTATCCTCTTTCTTCACCTCTGAATGTGCCGAGTGGGGGTTGAGAGACTTCGGCAAACTGCTTCCCAAACACTGCGATCTCGGAGCATTCTTTTCACGCCTTTCTATCCCATGTCTCCCGTTTCTCCCACCTTCTCTCATCTTGCCTTAGGCAACGTCTTTGCAAGAAAGCGTCCTAGGCCACGAAGGAAATAGAGCAACTGGCTGTGGATTTGGAGGAAGGCAAAAGGAGGGGCGCACGATGAAAGTGGGCGAGACAGGGTAGTATGGACCAGCCCACCCTGGCCCTTTGCTGGTGGTCGTCCGTCGTTGTCTGCTTGTCTGATCATCTGATAAGATTAGATCAAATTGCAAAGAAAGTACCAGCCCCTTTTGTGAGATGAGAATGCGTCCAACCGCCACCCACTTTTATGAGCCTTCTTCTTGTTTTTCTTTTCTTATGTTCCTTTTGTCTTTCTCTTCATTTCCGTGTCTGTCTTTCTTTTTTCTTCTTTGACTTCTCCCCCATTCCCATATTTGCCGCAACCCACCTCAAAGTCCCTTCCTTCACAGGCCAAGACCTCTCCCAAGACCTTTTTCGGCTGTTCACGGACAGAGAGGCTCCACACCACCTCCATCCACGGGGGCATCCACTTTCATCAGATAACGAAAACTTCACCACAACCCACAAACCACCCCATTTTGTACGTCGTAGTCCATTTTGTGATCCATCTCTTGTCCTCAGCCAGTTAGGAGAGGCGAACGCAAGACCGATGGAGCCTGCCAAGGCGACTCATGCGAACCTTGTGAAAATGTGAAAACTAAGAAGAAGGCACCAAAAAAGAATAAGAAGCGGACAGCCAAAAGACAAGACGCCGACTGTTCCGTGGTACTGCCTTTCTCTTTCTCCGTCGCGCGGAAATACAGAAAGACAAGCTGTGAATATTCTGGTTCTCGTCAACGTTTCTCTCCGACATCCGCACCCCACGTAGTCCACCTGTTATGTTTATTTCGGCCATTGACCCATTGACCCTCACAACCCAGTAACCCTGTCATGGCCCCATCGAACAATGCCGCCAGCCGTGGTCCGTGATCATATTGACTCCGTTTTGCCTTTCCTGTCCTTGCCCTCCTCGCGCTGATCCATTTTATCAGATCAAAATTTATCAGATCAAACTTATCAGATCAAAGCATCACCATCAGCACAATCACGGCGAAAAACCAGAACCTAGCAGAAGAAGGACCCCCTGGAAAGATGAGAGGTCATCATAAAAAAACCGTCCGACCACGAGGATAAACAAGGCCGACCCAGTTTTCCCTGCCTCTCTACCTGCCCTTTCTCTTTTCCTTGCCCTCATTCGTCCCTACGACATCGGCGATCGAAAAGCGCCGTACGGAAGTCGAAAGGACCCCCCCTCCCCTTCCCACTCACACACTCTGTTCCTACGAACGCAATCCGCGTTCACCCAACGTATCTACGAGACAAGCCCAGCCTCCTGCTCGTCCTTCCTTTTCTTAATACTACTGCTTTTGCTGTCGCGTTATCGCTTGTCTCCTCACCGCAATGGTCGGATTGGGTCACCTGCAGGACGTTCGTAAACAGAGGACGCGCAATGTCCCGTCGTAGACGTAGGACGTTGCTCCGAAATTCGCACCTTGCTGGTTCGTACAAAAGGAGAAGGAGGTGAGAGATGGCAACATAGATCGAAAACAATGTTATATTCAACTTGTTTTCCCCCATCGTCAAACATCGAAATGGAGAGCACCTTCCTGCTGGGGAAGGTGGGAGAAAAGGACCTTTTTGAATTGAAGAACAAGAAGAAGAAGAAAAGACACAGACCAAGCCTACACCAACAGGTGCCCAGACTGGCGGACGTCCAAAAAAAGAGGGACACAGAGGGACACAGTGGGTGACAGGTGCTTGGCTCACTGCTTGGCTCTGCCCCTGGTCCCTACTCGGTTGCTTGGCCGCACCTCTTGGCCTTCTTCGGTCTCGCATCCCCGGTATCGCTCCCTTCAGCTCCCACTACCGCTTGTCCACATCCCAGCACTTGAATTTCTACCACTTCTTTCGGCCTTCACCACGTCGCTTATGTCACAACCACACAATGTTCGTCTTCTAGGCGCCATTCAAGCCACAACATATCTTGCTCATCAATACTTTGAAGTAATTTGACTTTTGTGGTATCTTTTGGCGGCTCCTTTCTTGACAACAAAAGGCGTCCCTGTCTACTGCAACTCTGAGGACCACTCGAGCGCAACCACTGCCCACAGCCTCTCCCTTACCATGGCACACTGTCACCCCATTCTCCTCTCCTCTATTCTGCCCTCGGTTTCCGCGCTTCCCTCCCTCGGCGTTACATGATATAGTCTAACTTTCTTCACCAGCCCCCCTCTAAAGGCCCTCTCAGCCGACCTTCTTCCGCTCCTCCAGCAACCTCTACCCTCAGCTTCCCTGCCGTTTCGGTCGGCCAAGACTTTGCGTGCATGCAGCTTTGCTCAAAAGGAGAAAAGTAGACATCGTCTCCGGCGCGTGCTTGTCGTTAGGTTCTTGGTCATGCTCTGTAGACTGAGTGGTGGTCCACCCTGGTCCATATCCACCTGTTGCCCACTCGCCCACTCACCCACTCTCGCCCACTCAGGCCAATCCACCAGACTGATCTGATTATTTTACAGAGTCGGCCCTCCCCTTTCTAAATCCTGTACCTGCTCCGCTCGTTTTATCAGATTCTCTGGTGGGAGTCCACCGTCTTCGTCGTCCTTGTAGCCCACGTTGTTTTCCGCGCTGATCAGTGCTTCCCTTTTCCAGCGCACAGCACACCCAAAGAGCAGCACCTCGTGTTTGCCATTCTAACTTTATGCTTATTTTATCCTCGTGTGTCGTTTGATGAGCCTCGTAAAGACTATAAACACATACTCAGCCTATATTGTAAATGTTTTTCAAAATCAAAAAATCAAAGATACAAAAACAACATCACTGATTCACACCCGTACTGCCACCTTCCCTGTCCTTGACAACGCAACGCCATACGCGGGCCCCTCCCCAACGTTCACAAGTGCTTCTTGGCAAGCATCCATTCTAATGCACCCTCTTTGCCACTTTTTTTCTTCACTCTTGTTTTTACTCTTTCGCTCTGTCTTATTGTCTTGGCAAAGCAGCCATCACCACCCAAGACACCCAAGACGGCAGCCCAAAAAGACAAAAAAAGGACAAAAAGTGGAAAGAACAGGCCACCCGCGTGCACTTGTCTTGCACCATCGCTATCCACGTATTGCTTTTCCCTCGTGTCCCAGGTGGTTTTCCACTATTTTCTCTCATGCTCCTCTTCCCTGGTCCCGAAACCACGCCCACAGACGCCCCCCAACGCCCACACCGGCGGAGCCCACTTCTTATGCGGCGCTCGATGCGGCGGTATCCCATCCTCCATTGAACTTGGGTCGACCCGGACGACTTTTTTTTGTTCTCTTGTCCCTCTTTTTATTTTTGTGACCAAGGGCCTTGGCAAAAGGACAACTGGGGGGTTGGGTCAAGCACACCAAAGAAAGAGACAAGAACGAACGAGAAAGGAGATGGATGCCCGAGGTCCTCAAGTAACGCAACATACTCCGTAGTATATTTTCTATCTTCCGTCTCCCTTCGTCTCTGCGCCATGTGCGCGTATGTTGCCGACGACCGAGCAGGAAGGGGAAAGAGGAGCCAACCCGGTCGTTCGCTTTTGTTCCGCTCTCCATATTCTTTTTCTTTTTCTGTTTTCTGGTCTCCTCTCTGGTATCTCTTGGCCCTTTCTCTCTTTTCCACGTATTTGCCAATGCTATTCTGCATCGGTCCTCCCAGCCTTCTTCCTTCTCATTGCTCAAAATTCTGCAGTTCCGTATGGGCCCTTGTCCCCCTCGTGTCCCACTTTGTGACTATTTGACTATTTGACTACTTTATCTCTCGTTTCCCGTCCCATCTGCCTCGATCGTCGGTCTATATAACGTTGACAGGCCAGCCACAGCCGTAGCCCTCGCATCTCGTCCTGCATCACATATTCCTATATTAATTTCTTTTTTCATCCTCTGTCTTATACCCTTATACCCTTCTGACGCATTCCTCTTCCTTTTTCATTCCTCTCTTTCCCTCTCACTCACCCCCTCTCACACACAATGCGCTTCACCTCGATTGTTGCCGCCACGGCCAGCCTGGTCCTGGCCGGCGTCGCCCAGGCTGCCCACGGTGACGGCGACGAGGGCACCATCATGGGTCCCGTGGCGTTTTTGTGGCCCGAGAACCGCGACTGGTCCGCCGCCGCCGACAACATCGGCCCCTGCGGCAGCTCCGAAGGCGTCACCAACCGGACGTCATATCCCTTGTGTGCGTGCTCCTGACCTCCTGACTTGATGGACAACTATCGTGTTTTCGCCCACTAACCAGCTCAGCCCAAGGCTCCGTCGCCCTGTCCATCGCCGACGAGGCCTACAAAGTCGCCTTTTACGTGGCGTTTACCAATGGTGAGTCCCCCCCGGCAGCACCCATATGTAAAGACCGTCGCCTAACCCTCCCGTAGATCCCACCAGCCAGACCGAGTTCCAGGAGCAGGTAGTCAACAACGTCACCGAGGTTGTCCCCGGCCACCAGTGCTACAAGATCGACCCCATCCCGTCGTCCATCAAGGCCGGCACCAACGCCACCATCCAGCTGCAGTACTGGGCTGTCTACGAGGGCGAGAACAACAACCAAAACGAGACGTTTTATGCGTGCGCCGACATTACCTTTGTCGAGGACGCCGACTTTACGGGCTCGGTCCCTTGCTTTAATGTGACGGCCACCGAGTTTGACAGCGAGGGGTCGTCGTCCACCACCGCCGCAGGGAGTGCCGCCACCACGGGGACGTCCACGGGGTCGAGCTCGGGCTCGGCCACGACCACGGCGTCGTCCGACTCGTCGTCGGACTCGACCACGGAGAAGAAGTCGGGTGGCCTGTCGGCCGGCGCCAAGGCCGGTATTGCTGTGGGCTCCATTGCCGGTGCGGGCGCCCTCGCGGCCCTCGCCATTCTTGTCTACGCCCGCAAGCGCCGCACGGGCTACCTGGAGCGCCGCCGGGCCAGCAAAATCAACGCGCCGATCCCGCTCAACAAGCGCAACCCGGACGGCACGTCGATCACGTCGGCATGAACCGTGGAAGGAAACAAGCAAAATGACTGAAGGAAAAGAAAACTAAAAGGAGTGGATGATCATGGATCATGTGTAATGACATAGGATAGGGAATCCCGTACGATGGACGTTTGTAATGAAACGAGAAATCAAAAGATGAACCAACAAACTATTTGATGGAAACAATGTGATGTGATGCTTGAATAGACTCGTGGAATATTTTCGATACCGTACACACAAGTATAGTCAACCCTTGGTCTGTGTGTGTCGCTGGAGCCAAATCGTGTTGCAATCGGCTTTGATATTGATAATGTGTACAAAAAAATAATTAAAAGACCAGCACGTCCTTGATGTCGTATAAAATACTCTCAAACAATTGCACGTTTTCTGTCACCTTCCTAGTCAAACCGTACTATCTTAGTCGTGGTAGCTTTTCTATCCAGATTTGATTTTGTATAAGAACCAAGGTAATAGAGAAAAGCTTACGATATTTTTATTGGGAGGTAATTATTGTATTTGTGCATTATTCTAGGTCTGATACGTTGTTGAATCTTTTATAAAAATCTTGCATTCACATTGATTGATTTGATAATCTTCTTTTTTATTGTCAAGTATATTTCTATTTTCTTGTTTTATTATTTGTTTTATATCGTTTTACGATTTTATTACTCTAACTACGATATTGTTTTTACAAAATTGGGCTAAAAGCCAACCGACATCAGTCGTCTTCGTACTGTTTCACTTCAATCAATCTCTATTCGCTATCATTGTTGTATTTTGCGTTTGTGTATTACCACTGTGCGGCAGTTTATCGAGCAAATCGTAAATCGTGCGATTTTGGTTCACAAAGCAGGCTAATGCAACGTCACGATAAGATATCCACACCAGCTTCCAATTCCGTGAAAGACGATTCGCCAATGCATTCGCTATGAGAAAGACTAAGAAAGATACACTTTTTGACAACACATTACTTTCCCCCCCTACAACCTCTCACTCAACGTCTCCAGCATCAGGCGCTCCTCGGGCCGCAGGTACATGCTGTCCGGCACAACGACGGCGTTGCGGGTGATCACCACTCGGGGGTGTTGGTGGGAGTGCTCCGACGCCACGGTCGTCGGCATACTGCTCGACAGCGTGCGGGTGCGGGTAAAGGTGACGTGGCCGGCTTCGGGGTCGAAGTCGGCGTCAGTCTCCTCCTCACCAGCGGCGGCCGTCGCGATACCCTCTATGTCGGCGGCCGACGGCTTCTCTTCTGGCGTTTCTGGCTTTTCGTGCCTCGCTTCGCTCGCCGACCAGAATTGGCCCACCGTCTCTGGTGACCACCAGTACGACGGGTACCGCCTTTGGATGTTGTTCACCAGCAAGGCAATGGCCTGCATCAGCACGGACCCGAGGAGGACGGCGGGCACGAGGCGCCAGCCAATGTGGTAGGCGTTGTCGTCGGTGACAGCAATGAGGGCGGTGGCGCCGGCGGGCGGGTGCACGGTGCCCGTCAGAGCCATGACGGCGGTGGCGGCCGCGCAGGCAATGGACGCAGCAAGCCAGCGGAGCTCTTCAAAGCGGGCGACCGAGAGCAGCGAAAAGAGGCGGGCGACGGCGACGCCGATCACGGACGACAAAAGCTGGCCGAGGACCGCGTTGCGGGGCTGGGCGAGCGGGGCTTCGATGGCGTAAAACTCGAGGACGGCGGCGGCACCAAAACTGCCAATGACGGTGGTGGCGCCGTCAACGCCGCGGAAGGCGGGGACGTGGGCGCCGACGACGTTGACGACCGACACACCGCAAAAGACGCCGACAAACGCCCAGGCAATGACGATGAGGCTGCCAATTTTAGGAGGAGGGGGTGATGAAGGCGGCGGACGGTAGCCGAGAAAGTGGGCGACGGGCCGGGGCAGGTGCGGGACGACAGACGGAAAGACAAAGCGGTTGAGGTGGTCGTCAATGTTGAACTGCCAGGCCGCGGCCGTGAAGAAGGAGGGCCGCTTGGGCATGGTTGGAGTTGGGGTGGACGGCTGTCCCTTCGTTAAGATGCCACCAGTCGTTTAGGAGGAGTGTTGTTATTTGTTTTAGGAATGTTTGTCGTATGGCGTCTTCCTCTGGAGGCTTTAACTGTTGACGTTGTATTTTATGCTCGCCGTGTCGTGTCCTGGTTTCTGTCAGCAACTTTTCCTCGTGGTTCGTCTTTGTCCAAGCTTCAGCTGGTTCTCAAAATGCTTTGTAAAAATGGTAAAAATGAAAAGTAAATCTGATGCCTTGCTTACCATGGCTGTGTGTATAATGTGATTTGTTCGTGTGACTTTGTTGTTTATATTGTCCTCGTTGTACGGCAACTCTGGCCGAAGACGTCGTATGTACTTGTAAACTGGAACCTGGAACTGGTCTGGCAGACACACTCAACTCAAACGCCGTCTGACGAATGGACAAATGGAAATACGAGTCTCCCTTTCCCCCTCAACGATCACCGGAATGCAAGAAAATGGACCAAAAAGAAACTGCAAGAAAGGACGTAACTCGGCAATTCGGTGTCGTGACAAAATGCGTTGACTGTGTGCGGGCGTGCGGACGGCCGAGCCCGCTTGGCAGGGTAAAACAAAAAAAAGGTGGAATAAAGACGGGGCAAACGGTTTAGCGTGGAGGACCAGCAGAGGGCTTTCAGTGACAGCTCAAGTGTGAAATAAGGTTATGGACGGCGACGGCGACGGCAAGCGTTGGAACAGGATGTGTAATGTATTTGAGGGGACAAGAAAGCATGAGGATTCGAGAAGACGCTGACGAAAACAAAATAAGACAATGGCGTCCCAAACGTGAGAACGACATGGACGCCAAAGATTGCATCTCCACGGAGTCGTCGTTTTTGGCGAGAGGGGGATCGGGAAATGGGGCAACCGGCAGCGTAAATGACGTCTCCTACTACCGAAGCGACACGAAGCCAAACGAACTACTTCTCGTGTTCAGCGGGCGTTTTTTCCAGGGCGGTCAAGTCCAAGAATAAGAATCACGACAATCCGACAATCCGACACCACGACAACACGACAACGCGACGACGACGACGACAATCTCGTCCAACACAGCAAGGCGACCAAGCGACGAGAGAACTCATTTCGTCCCTATTACGGAGTACACAACCTGTCCAACATGTTTCCTCGCGTTGCTCGGTGCGCCGGAGATGCCAACTCGCTGGGAGTGTCGTGATAGTCACGTGGAGGGAAAGTCGTGTAAATGTTACGTACAACTGACGTAATAGCGTCACCGTCGGCCCACAGACAAAAGAGTGAAAACGGGAACGGCGTGCCGAACGTGACGTCCCTGACACAGAAAAATACGGAGACACTCCACAGGCGAGAAGAGGCGGCCAATAACCAGCAACAGGGCAACAACGGCGCTGTCGCCGCTCGAGCCCCTTGTAGCGTTAACAATCACGCTCGGCGCGGTCGTCATCTTACACCTTGATGACCACACCGAGTATCGAAGCATCACGAACATGACGAACATTGCAAACATGGCAAAACACGAACAATATATCCAACCAGCTAAGATACAAAGATA